>JBBIGC010154681.1:0-17588 GCA_037576955.1 Lepidarchus adonis
GAGAGAGAGAGAGAGAGAGAGATAGAGAAAGAGAGAGAGAGAGAGAGAGAGAGAGAGAGAGAGAGAGAGAGAGAGAGGGAGAGAGAAAGAGAGAGAGAGAGACAGAGAAAGAGAGAGAGAGAGAGAGAGACAGAGAGAGAGAGAGAGAGAGAGACAGATAGAGAGAGAGAGTACTTGGAAACAGAGAAGTCAAGAGCAGGAGCAAAAGTCAGGGCGTGGAAAGAGGAGACAAAGTGCTGACAGCTACTGAGGAAAGGACTCTGGATTTAGAGGACAACACACACACACGCACGCACACGCACACACAGAGATTAAAGAGGTAAAAGAAACTAATAAACAATGCACACATACTACAACCACACCTGTATGGAGGTGATGAACAAGGAGTGGATACAGTATATGTATATAATCTAAAACACACACACACAGACACACACACCCCTTAGGTGGAGTTTATACCTTGATATAATGTGAGCGCGTATGTCCGGATACAAAAGCAGGGTGGCATGGGTGGAACTATCATTACATCATCCAGATAGTACAGTCACAATGACTCACACACATTCTCTCACACAGACACAACTTAGCTTTGTCTTCCATTTTCTCTTCGCTGTTAACATTAGTCCTGATTCAAGTGCTTTTTTATTTTTATTCCCATATCTTCCGTCAGAGCCATAACTTCCTTTCCCTTTAATTCACAATCCTTACTCTGTAACACAGTCAAGAATGGCTCAAGACGATGTGCTCTGTTCTCATCAGCCATAACACTTGGCCTATAGTGGTATGAAGCAAAATGCAAGGGCTCAGTCTGTGGTTGCGTCAAAATAATTGAATAGAACTTAATTTCCTATTTGCTGTGGAAACAGCTTTAACTGTGATGCACTGTGTGTTGGTAGTCCACTTTGGGATTAGACCAGACACTCACCCCATGCATCAGTGAGCCTTGGGTGCCCATGACACTGATGCTGGTTCACCAGTTGCCCTTTCTCAGTATACTTTTCAGTCATCTATGTAGACATCCAAACAAGACCCCTTTCAAAGTGGCTCAGATCCTCATACCTTCCTGCAGAAGAGCTGGGTGATAAAACACTATTTGTGAAATAACGTCTCAATATCGATATAAAACAAGTTCTTTTATAACATCAATAAAACTCATTCCGTCCATGTTTTTACAGACAATATGAAAAGCCAATTATAATACCACCGCACCAAACCAATCATGTGGCTGGAAGTGTTACGGTTATTGGGTTAGGCTGACACACAAAGCATTAACGTTTTGTAGCCATGAACATCGATACGTCAGGATAGACATAAGGTAGAAGAGAAAATGACGACAGACATTTTTACATTTTTAAAAACAGTCATGTTAAGGTAATTCATGGGGTTACAGCACATTTTTGATGTTAATCCCATAGGAGAACAGCAGTGTCAGAGCTAGACCAGTTTTATAGTGCTGCCAACATATTATCACCGACCTTTTCAGCTTCCACAGCAAATCTGAGACAGGGTGTGTGTGTATGTGCACAAACCTAAACCACCTAGAAATCTGATACACTGCCATACAGCTGCAATACACAAGTCCGTTCAACACACACACACACACAACCAGATCGTTACACACACAGAAAAAAAGGAGGGGGAAAAAAGGTCGTGATTGCTGCGTTGCCATGGCGATCTAGCATTTGCTGCAGCATTCCTCGCAACACGCTCCACGTTCTTTACCTTACTTAAAGATCACTCCTGCTCTCTGTCAGTACCTGACAACAGAAATAATCATGCTACTATAGTCGAACCCTGGCAGACGAAGAATACACAAAATTAGTGTCACACACCACATTCTATCACCTGATTCCAATATGTAGACGCACCATTACAGAAACAAAGAACGTCCTCTGCTCTTTGACTCCTCCAATCCACAGTCAGATAGGCTGTGTAGAAATGGAGGACATTCAAGACCACTGTTAACCACTTTACGAGTACTTGACCAAAAACTGGTCGCCATATCTTAGTCTATGACGTGTCAAAGCAACTTTTAAGCAACGAAATGCCTCCTTCACATTGGTTAATGCTCATATGTCCACCAACAAGAGAACATTGAACAATTCATAGTATGCATGGTAAATGTTAAGGAAAATATTTTGCTCTTAAGAAAGAACATTGCAAACATCTTTAGTTTGATAAAGATGACATGGACAGACCAAAAGGCTAGTGGGAAAAATCTCTTATGGGCCGATAAGGTCAAAATAAAATTTTTGTGGTAAAGGGTAAACAAAACTTTCAAACATCATTGTATATTGAAAATACATTACATTGCAGAGGCAGAGAATACTTCGCATTGTTAATATTTGATGGATTTAGACAACATGAATTTGAATGGAAGTCTTAATGTAGGATGGATAGAAAGCCCAACCTGGTGCCATGATGGACCTCTTCTGACCAAAGGTCCAGAACCCTTTTTTACTATTTACCCTTTTTTAACATTTGACTGAACTGAGTGAAAGTACACACACGATAAAAGAGGCAAGTTGCATTTCATATTTTTCCATATCTCAGATTATCAGTCTTAGTTGGATGGATCAATGGATGGATGGACCGGGCAGGAAAAGGAACATTTATGCACATAATGGGTATAAATATCACACTGTGTCCATTTCCTGTGCCTGGTGACAGGCAGACACAAATAGACAGCAGTTGGACCTTCTTTCTGTTCTCAGCACCCCCTCACCCTCTTTCTGAGGAAACGGTCACAAACTTACTAATAACATTGATAATAATTACAGGCAACACTTTGGACGAATAAAACAGCTTAGTGTGTTTAAGTGCTCAAATGTGTGTGTGTGTACTTTGTACTGCTGGTTTAATGAGCAGGCATTAAGGGGGATGGGCTACTGAAGTAAGCTAGATAATGCCTAGATAATATGACAAGCATTTTTATTAGCAATGATGGCAGCAGATATTATTATGGTTGTTTAAAATTCATTATAATTATTACTGTTTAATTAAATGTATTTATTTATATGTATTTCGTTTTTAGTAAACTACTTCAGCAAGTATTACAGATTTCCCCAATTCTGACACATAAAAATCAGTATTGGTATTTAGGGAATAAACATGCATCGGAAACCTAAAACAGTAAATGCACATTAACAGTCACATGAAAAAAGTATGAAATTAATGATTGAGCATGAAAGCATGAAAATTATTGATTTTTACAAAAAGTTTTGAACGAACAAGCATTTCACCCTCTTCAGTACTGTGCCTACAGATAAAGATTGTTATTCAACACTATAAGCAGAAGTAGCTTTTGCAATTATTTATTTAACAAAAATGTCAACATAGTTTCTTCACAAAAGAAAATTATATAAGTAAAACCCTGGCCCTACAAAACTAGCATTCATGGCTTTTGAATAACTGCGAACAGCTTAGTTCCTAATACAGCACAAAAACCCCAAACCATAATGCTTCCACCACCATGCTTCACAGAAGGTATGTGTTTTTTATGCTGAAAAATGCCTTAGTCTGTCAAGGTCACAAACATGCACCATTATTGTGGCCAGACTGCTACTACATTATTCTAAAAAGCCTTGTCTTTGTCTACATATAATTATAAATACATAAAAATACATATAATTTGGCAATCTGTAGTCATGCTCTAATGGACATATGCACGTTCACACCAACACCTGTGAGAGTTAACTGCCAATTTGGCAATGAAAGTCATCAAATGACCTGCTCTCAAGTAACTTTGCTGCTGTGGCCAGTCCTGGACAAACTGACTGTCATTTATTATCAGTCATATATTACTTGTAAAGAATATTCTTTACAGTGATATGTTTTTTAAATAACCAAGGGATCTTTAAAAAAAAAAAAAAAAAAAAAAAAAAAAAGTAACTTGACTAATACGCATGTACAACCCTCTCTTTCCGAAGACCTTACAGCAAGAGTACCCACACTTTTTTGACTTGCGAGCTACTTTTAATATGAATAAATTAAACCAAAATGAAAAATAAAAAGAATAATGGCGCCACTGTGCAAAAACGTTTTGGCACCCTTTATAATCAGTACTTAGTAACACCCCCTCTGGTAGATATTACAGCTTGTAAACACTTTTTAGAGCTAAAAGTCTTTCAATTCTTGGACTTGGGATTTTCTCCCATTTTTCCTTCCAAATGCTTCTAATTCTGTAATTTGATCGTCTTGCATACACAACTTTTTAAAGATCTACCCACAAATTCACTCATTGGCCATTCCAAAACCTTCAGATAGCATCTCTTGAGGTCGTCCATGGTGGATTTCGAGGTATGTTTAGGATTATATACTCTTAGGATGCCCAAACTTATAATAATAATAAATAATTATATTAATATTAAGTGCAATATCTGTCACATTCAGTATTATGGCCCATAAAACAATATATTTTAACCCAGTATTGTAATATAATTCTATAAAGATAGAAAATAGAAATAAAAATAAACTAAACATATGTGTGTGTGTGTGAGAGAGAGAGACAAGAGAGAGACAGACACGTTGAGGTCAGTTTAGGTTGACAAAACACAGACAATTAAGAAGAGAAAAAGAAATTTTCCACACACAAGGATGACCGTATATATCCTCACCACACACACAGTTATTTTAATGTACTTTTATGCATACTAGATTATATCGATGGTGTATTACAAAAAGGAAAACTCCAAAACGAGGAGGTAACTTTGTAGATTTGCATTACAAACAAGTTACACTGGCTTGGCACATTAACAGGAACTACTGAAATGACACTGTACCCAGCAGACATACAGGCTAAGACTGATCTTCTTGTTACACACACATATACACACACACACACTGACATGGCGTCATGTACCATGAAAGTGCCGGCACTCCTTCCAGTCAACTTGACGCCCAGCTAAACTGGAAAGGCTTGTTCGCTTGCCTTCGCTAACACAAACGCACAATTATGATTGTAAAAGTATTGTGTCACTCGTTTAAAAAAGTCACAGTAATATACATTCCAGACATAAAATTTTAGTTGCTAGACGTGAAACAGGTTTGGCTGAAATCAGAAAGGAACAGATAAAATAAAAGGTTACTATATATTTACGAACATTGTATCAGGTTTGATTAAATACATTGTATCAGATTTGATTAAATACGATAAACTGCCGAAATAGCAATAGTTCAAATAAGAATGAACTGTTAGATCTGTACGATACCATTTACCATCTAGGGAAAAGGTCAGATGTGTGTCAGATATCAAAGGGAAAAAATTGGATACATGCCCGATTTGACTGTCTGATTTACAACGCTTAATTGGACACTTGGTCAACTTGGAGAACAAAAAGTTACTTGTTATAGTTACACTGGGCTCAACATTTACCAATCATCAAAATAAACTATAACTACACTACACCATGCGGCTCTTCAACCTTGGCACACTGGTACGCGTGTTCAGTAAAATATGCACAAAAGCATGTAATTCTCAGCCACAAGGGGCTGCCCTTCAGTGAGTTAAAGTGAATTTACACAATCTTCTACAGCCACCGGCATCATACGTGCCCTGCTGGCTCTAAAGCTCATTCTGGAGTGAAGTCAAGTGTAAAGAAGCCTAGTCAACTGAATTCCTACCAAGGCTTTTCGCGTCAGTACACAAAGCATGTTCCCTCAAACAATTGTTTTTACCCATCAAATTACGCAGAAAGAACCAGCACATCAAGAGATCTGGGAGTCAGGTTGGGTACTGATACTCAATACCTTAACAAAATCAAATAAACTGCATTATACTGCCTAAAGTCAAACATTTCTTTCATTGAATAGCAAATGCTAATCGTTAAGGTGTAAACATTTTAGCACCTAAGAACCAATAAGCATTTTTGTTTAAGGAATATTCACTTATTAAGAAATTACAAAGTAGCCTCCAGTATTCAGTAATGATACATTGCAGAAATGTTTTCCGGTTTGTAAACTCTGCAACACAGGACCAACTTTGCATATTATGGATTGGTTTCCCAGAATTATCCACTGAAAAGGACAAATGTAATCCAAGACTAGGCTTAATCCCTGTGCGGGAAACTGACCTGTGTGTGCGGTGCAAGGCTGAAGAAAACAATAATATGAAGACTATGTTGCTATATTTTCCAATTGTGATATGCTTTGTTAAATTATACTGTATTTCCTTAGCGATACGCCGCCCTATGCTATAAACTGCATAACATGGTCATTCATGTTTTACAACTCCAAGATAAGCCGCCCCATGTTATAAGCTGCAGCTTTACTGAATTTACTGATCTGAAAAAATCTGTAAAAGCATCTAACTTGACCTGGAGACCTTTACAGTTCTACACCAGTACTGACATTATACTGTAGTTCAGCGCGAACAATTAAATTGATCAAATTTGGAACTACGCTGCAAAATTTAAGCTCCAGTCTCCAACGTTTGCAATATTTTTCAGTGGCGAAAGTGTGTCCGACTTCAGCGAAAGCAAAGCAGCAGGTCGCTATTGAGTTGTTCGTCGATGAAGATGTTTATGCATATGATTTGAAAGGATTTGAAGAAAGGTAAGCCTAATAATGTTTTACTTTTCAGTGTTGCTAATTTTATACTGAATAATTTACATGTAGACAGATGATTGACATCGCTGTACTGCTATACTCCAGTCATTCAAACGAAAATGAAAAACTCATCCTTACCTAGTCAACAATAAACTTTAGTTTCTTTTATTTCAGTTAAATGTAGCTTTTTCCAGCTTGTATTATAAACTTGCATGTAATGTAATGTAATGTCTGAAAAAAAGCAAACGTTTAAGAGAGGCCGATTAAGTGACAGAACATTGTTGGGGAAATACAGTAACTGCATTTGGTGAGTTAAATGTAACAAAGTGAAAGATCAGGCTGCAGTAATTTTCTCTTGTTGGATTAGATGAATAACCCATTCAAGCTTCATTCATCAAAACATCTGCAGGAAAACCAACCTAAAACTGTAACTGGTCAAAGTGCCCAATTATCGCAGCAATGACAGCATGCAGCACTGTATCAGTATGCGGTATATACACACCTAAACAACTTCCATACATATTATTAGGGCTGCAACTAAAGAATATTTTTGGAATCGAGTATTCAGTCGATTTTTTCATCGATTAATCGGATAAATAATACTTTTGTGTTTTTAAACAACTACATCAATAGTGTGTTATGCAACATGAAAGGCCTCTTAAAATGAGCAAACAATTGGCTATTATTGCTCACAAGAAACATTTTTATTCAAACTCACTTTTATTAGATCAATTACAGAAGGCATGTTTTGAGATGTAACTTATCTGTGTGTGTGTGTGTGTGTGTGTGTGTACCACATATGCAATCGTAAAACTATGTTACCTTGTAGAGGCTCTGAGCTCACTTGGAATAGTACAGTTAATGAGATAATGCTTTCGGTTCAGGTGATGCAGTACTGAGGAAGTGCTGTTGTGGTGCCAGGTCCATATTACAGTGTATACACTGCATTATGTTGTCTGACTTATACAGTGTAAAATGGGCCAACATTTTAAACAATTCTGCTTTTTATGAGCACCGGGATCTTCACTTTTCATCATTTAAAACATGCCATCTTAACAATAGAACGAGTGTCATCTGACAGAATTTAATCAGAATCACGTCTGTTGGCCTATTGCAAGTTCAAAGTCCACTGGACACTTAGGCCTTGTCCACATGGGCGTCTGATTCGATAGCGTCAGACAGGACAGGACAGAGACAGACAGATAGATACTCAAGTAATTGTTTCATCCCTACATATTACAAGCATTACAGAAATTTATTTCAGCAGTAAATTGAACTGGACCATTTTCTAAAAATCAGACAAACAAAGCTATGTCTATATGACCAATATCATCTATAGACATTGCCTTCCAATTTTAAACATAGTTGCATGACAAACCACAATTTAGCCTGCCACGATTATACTATACAACTTCCATAAATCACATTAGAACAAATATACAAACAGTACTATGTGCACATACCTCAATCAGACCAGTAAGTCCCCGAACAATTCTGTAACAAAGCTTACTGAACAAAAGGTGAGAAGACGCTGTTGGAGTGCATGGACTATGACTTTCTTTGACCTTGTATACAAGTGCTCATTGCCATGAGTTCTTACTAAACTCAAGGAAGTACATAATGGGTACAACTACAGTCTGCCAGCAGTAGCAGGTGAAGGGCAGAGTTTTTTATTAACTTCAGAGGTGAAGGGGTGTTTTAAATCTGGTGTAAACACTGAATGCAGTTGTTACATATCCAAAAAACACTTCTCAAATTACACAAAAAAATTACATTACATTTAAACTCATTCAAATAAGACAACAATCCAAACTAAAATTATGCATGGTTTGAGTGTCAAATTTACTTTCTGCTATTCTTGCTATTTGCAGTTCCAACTTATTTTTCTTAACCCAGTAACGTCTATTTACATTATGACAAATTATCAGCGTGTACATTTTCTTAAGATTGTGCAGAATCCATATTTACACAAATTAAAGTGAAAAGTTTTACAAAAGTTTAAGACCAAATGGCAAAAAAAATCATGTTGCATGGTTGGATCTTAACAAGGTTTCAAGTAGAGCTTCAACATGCTACTAGAAGAAATGGGATTGAGACTAAACATTTTTTGAGCTGCAGTTTATTAACAACAACACAAACTGAAACAGGCTGTTTTACAGCTGATCAAAACCTCATGCCTTTAAAAGGCCAAATCTGTGCAAAAATGTGGTTTAATTGCCATTTTGTGTCAGGTAGTCACACTGTCATGACGTTCTGAAGGCAAAGGGAGGAAAACTTTCCCTTTTTGAAAGTGGTCGGGTTATTGCTGCTGAGGTGAGACGCAGTAAGACACTCATTTGGGATTTCTTAAATGATCCTGAGGGTTATGGAACAAAAAAGTCAAGTGGAAACCCAAAACAATTTCACCAGCACTGATTTGGAGGATCCAATTGACTGTCCATCAAGACAGTGGTGCCAACTGCAGCCCCATAACCATCAGACGCATCTAAGACTGAAGGGCTTCAAAAACAAAAAATGTCTTCAAAGGCCTCGTCTCCACAGAACACCACAGAACTGACTGACTGGACTTTGTAAGAGAGAACCAAACATGGGACATTGAAAGGTGGGACATTTTTCTGATGAGAAAAAATTTAAACTCCTGATGGTTTACAAAGTTACTGGCATAACTAGCAGATCCCACCGGAGATGTTTTCTACGTAGTGGCGGGGGTGGCATAATAGTCTGTGGTGCTTTTTCCTTCAGTGAAACAATGGAGCCTCAGGAGGTGCAGGGGCATCAAACAGCCACTGGCTATATCCCTCTCTGCAACATCTGAAGGTCCTCATCTGTGTGGTAATGACTGGGTTATTCCACCAGGACAATGCTACAGTACACAATGCCCACAGGGTCAAGGACTTCTTTGAGGAGAATTAAATCACTCTTTTGGACCATCCTGCATGTTCCCCTGATCTAAATCCAATTGAGAACCTTTGGATATGGATGACAAGTAAAGTTTACCAAAATGGACGACAGTTCAAGACAGTAGATGCCCTTCATGTGGCGTCTTCACCACAGAAATGTTCCCACTCACCTCATGGAAACACTTGCATCAAGCATGAATTGATCAACAATAACGGTGGAGCTACTCATTACGGAGTTCATTTCTGTTTTCGGGGCGATTTACAGGGTTTTTTGGAGCTGTGGTCCTAAGATTTTGATCAGCTGTAAAACAGCCTGTTTCAGTTTAAGCGTTGTTGTTAATAAATTGCAGCTCAAAAATGGTTTGCCTCACTCTCATTTCTTCTAGTAGCATGTTGAAGCTCTACTTGGAACCTTGTTAAGATCCAATCATGCAACATATTATTTTCTGCCATTTGTCAAGTGGTCTTATACTTTTGATCGGGGCTGTAAATTTTCAGTATTGCTCAATTCACCGCACTAACATACATGTCTTACATGAACAAAGCTAGATATTTACCCCATACCTCCAACTTGCTGATATATATTAATAGGAATGTGTTGCTACATAAGGTAATTGGTTAAACAAAAAAGAAGAAACCTGCAGATGATGTGCTGAAGACTTCTGTGACTGTCAGTTGGTCACTTTCATAAAAGCATTTTGATCCGTTTAATGCTAAATGCAATAAACTAAAATTAACTACCAAAATATTTCATCTTGTTCAACTAACTAAAGACAAATGGTGCTTTAAGAAGGAAATTCACTATAGGATGATGGTCAGACCCAGAAGATGAGAGGAAGAAGGGGTTTTAAAGGTTGGTGTTTTTCATGTGAGCACACCTGACTCATTTCTATTCACATTTACATTTGCTACTGGTTGTCAGAGCAACACAGCACGTCAGCATACACTAACTTAGGTGTGGTAGGGTAAAGTATGATTTCCTTGTCACACACTCTGATGTCATTGTGCACTGAATGACTAAAAACAGACTCAATCTGACCGGACAAACAAAACCTCATTCACAGATCCGATTTGAACTGGATTAAGAATCACAGCTACAATTGAATTTAACTGGAAAAACACTTTTTACACAGCTTTCTGTCCTTTTGACTGCCGGAAATCTTTCCTGCTTAAATTGTTTATTGGATTTTGATCCCAAAGAGCAAAGCCTAAGAAAAATGCTCACATGCAGGGGGGAGGGTAAAAAGAGTTTTACAGCCAACAACCTCTGCTCTCAACTGATCACTCAATGTTCATTCTGTCAGCATTCACATTACATTACATAAAAATCCAAAAATGTGAATGAAACAGAAGTCAGCCATGGAAACTGAGCTGGCGTATCACAACACTTGTATATATAACTTCATATTTATACATCTAATGTCAAACTAATTTCTTACACTAACAACACAATGTTAAAAAAATTAGAATCATTTGAGAAAATAACCAAGATAAAATTATACACAGACCTTGTATACCACAATCATACTGTAATAAAATAAAATGATGACAAATGAAATGACATACAAAATAATTGGCAGCTTATTGAATTTCAACTTACAAACAAAATATTTAATTTAATTTTACATTTACAGCATTTGGCAGACGCTCTTATCCAGAGCGATGTACATGGTGAGCAGTTGGGGGTTAGGTGCCTTGCTCAAGGGCACTTCAGCCTGCTGCCCGGTGATGAGAATCGAACCTGGGACCCTTTGGTCACAAACCCACTTAATCTATATCTGAAAGAGATCTAGGTAATTACTTGGCTCCTGGCAGTACAGGTTGTAGTCTTTCTCTGTAGCTTGAGCCCTTTTCACACTCAAACCCTGGTACTTCACTGAGATGCACAAGTTCCTACTTGCAATAATAGTCCCATTAAACAGGATGTGACGTTCTCAGCATAAATGGCCAACAGCTTCTACATTTCTCCCTCATCTACATACTTCAAAAACTCCAGAGTTTGGTAGGACTGCAAAGCTGCTTTGCTTTTGAGCAGAACCGGCCTGTTTAGTATTGTGTATGAAATGGAATTTTAGAGCATTTTTAATCAAAAACGGAATAAATATCTCACGGCTGTAATAACAAGTGTCACAAAAGCATAATTTTAAGGCCATATTTTAGACACTATTTTTATAGTTACGTATCAGCTCAGAATTTCTCAAGGTAATTTCCCCAAGTATTGTTCTAGATCTCATCCACGTAAATCACCTCATCACCTTAACCAGGGTTGTCTTCACACATAACTCCTTGCAGTTGAACAACCATTAACATGTAAAAGGAGTGTACAGGGGGTCCTCGAGTTGCGTCAAAGTTCTGTTCCTCCGAACACGACGTAACACAAATTTTGCCTTAAGACAGAACTCACGCATGTAATGATTGCATATGTTTATTAAACATGAACAAGTAGCATGCATATAGCTAACACGAGTCTCTCTCATAGCCGTTTGGTGTGGGATGCGGCACACATCATGGAAAATAAAGGAGGAGAAAGCATTGTGGCCTATGTAGGTCCTGGTGCCGGGAAACAGGTAGGTAATACAGGCAGAAAAGGGGTGGAGAGTGTTGCTTTCTGGGAGTCGTAGTTCATCAGCGGTGAGAGTGCAGGTAAACACATGGATCACATACACAGCAGTAATGAAGTGAAACAGTTCTTGACCTTTACTGTAGAGTCAATCAAGTTTCCAAACAAGCAACACAAATGAAAGAGAGCAAATGGCACAACTCCCTCGTAAAGCACCGCGTAATGCCCAGTGTATGTCTTCTCCGCTCGCCAACTAGTTCCCACATGAACTTTGTTTTTGTTGCAGACTCCATGAAAAAATAAATAAATAAAATAAATGCAGTCAGCAACGTAACCACAAATCATTGTATGTCGAGTATGACGTAACACGAGGACCCCCTGTATTAATAGTGATGGTATATAAAAGGATTTAAAAAGTAGTATTCATAAATTTTTTGCAGTATACAACAAAAATTGATAATACAATGTATTTTGAACAAACCCATCAGTCATAATATTAAAGCCACTGACAGGTGATGCGAATAACACTGATGACCTTGTTACAACATGTGAAGAGGTGTGATATGTAAGGTAGCTTGGGTAGAGAGATGATACGCAGCAGTAATTACCTCCCAGAAGTGGTCCAAGGTAGAACAACTGGTGAACCTTCAACAGAGTCATGGGTGCTAAAGGCTTACTGATGCTCAATGAGAGCAAAGGCTAGACCAGCATTGCTACTGTAGCACAAAATGCCAAAAAGGTAATTCCATGCTAGAAAGGTGACAACACACAGTGCAGACTGCTAGATATGGGACTGTGCAACCACAGCGCACCCATACTGTCCATGTTGATCCCTGTCCAACAATAAAAGCACCTGCACTTGGCATGTGAGCATCAGACCTGGACCAAGGAGCAGTGGTAAAAGGTGGCCTGGTCTGATGAATCATGTTTTCTCATACAACATACAGATGGCACCAGGATGCAATACAGAAAGAAAGCAAGTAAGTGAAGACAATGTAATGCTCTTTGCAAAAAACTGCTAAGAAAGCTTGGTTCCTGACCGTCATGTGGCTGCTACTTTAACATTGCTGCAGACCAAGTATCTCCTTTCATGGCAGCAGTGTTCCCTGAGAGCAGTGACCTCATTCAACAGAATAAATGCGCTCAAGGTTAGAGGAACGTGACAACGTGTTCAAGGTATTATAGCTAATGCCATGGGTATCTGTAGGATGTGCTGGAAGAAGTAGTTGAAACCATGAAGGCCCCACCTCACAACTTACAGAAGACCTCCAGAAGACTTGTGGAGAACATGCCTCAATGGGTCTGAGAGGTTTTGCTGGAATTAATAGGACCTACACAATATTAGACTGGTAGTTTAAATCTTATGACTGATTGGTTGATTCTTGGTAACACATGAACCAATGCAATTGGGGTGTGTCTGGGGTTCAAACACAACAATAGAACAATATTAGAACACTTTTTGGTGCTACACAAAACCATTCTACTAGTTTATGTACAAGAAACATGAGTAAGAATTTCTGAGCAATGCTAGAACAGCAACCACATTAGCACAGAGTTTATATCTACACCAACAATAACAGTTTCACCTATGAATCCATATGGGCAATTTTCTCCTTTGCAAGTTATTTTAAACTTTTATATATAGTGATTTAGATTTAAATGTACAGGAATAATCATCTAAGAATGTAGTTTCTGTCCTACTTTTGATTTTGTGTAACTGTGGATGGGCATATCAGCCTACTCCTGAACCTTCTACTGATGGATGATAAAATTAACATTTTATAGCACTCCTTCTTATGGAGCTGAGGCTCACCCACATTTCGACGGTGTGATTAACACCACTGACTCATCTTTCTCACTCTTATTAAACCAGACACACCAGATTGCCTTAAATTGAGAGCAAGAACTCCTCCAGTAGGATTCCAAGAGATATGGAGGGAGAAGGTGGGGTCTACCTCTCTTTTGCCAATAAACCCCTGAGCTAAATGCATGCACTGTACCTCTGGTCAAGCACTGCTCATTGTCAGCATTAGTCATACTAGCATTAGTAATCAATGGGCATAGGCAATTTTCTCCTCCTTCTGCCTCTAGTTCAAATTCCACACAGGATATGTTGAAAGAGTTCTGTTTTAAGGCTTTGAAACATAACCAGAGATAAGAAAAAAAGGAAAAATGACTGCTTTGAACCAACTTGATTTTCAGTAGTGCAGCTCATCCATCACCAAGAGAGATCATAGGGTTGGTTATGTGGACACGCATTAAGCCGTGTCTTGTACTAGGCCACAATGTGGGCAGTCTTTCTTCATACGTTTGTGAAAAACAGGGTCATTGTCTTGTTGACACCTGCCATTGTGGTTGAGTATATGTGAGCAACATTTATAATTGAAAGTCTGGTAAGGACCTTAGTCATGTCAGAAATCAATCCAAGAAACCAATAACTTCTTAATGGCGGACAAAATACAGCTACCACTCCTTAATTCGGGCACTCAACGCCCCTTACCCGCTCACTTTGAAGAATATTGGGAGACGAATTACTAGTGTAAAGGCATATGAAGAGGAAATAACAATTGAAGCTTTTTCGTTTTTGATGGGTTATTTTAACACCTGCAAGATTTAAAGGCTTTCAGTGAGGCAGCAACTCTGAGTACAATCTACATTACTTCAGTACTATTAACCGGCACTCAGAAGTTGTCCTTGGTGAATCTAGTGGACACTTTTACAAGCTCTGTACAATAATATACTGAAAACCTCCATGTCTTCTGTTTTTAGTATAAGATTCTGATGTGCATGTAGTGCAGTGTCGAGCTAATAAATTTTATAAATGAGCTGTAGAGTCTCACCTGGCCAGAATTTTCTGTGACACCTAATCCTTGAGTCCGGGTTGACATTTTTGGTCAGAGATTCTCAGAAATGGATCCGAGGAAAAGAGTCTCACACACACATTTAGCACCTAAGCTCACGCAGATGTGTGGATCCCAGCAGCTCAGTGAAGAGAGACCAGGGATCCCAAGGAGCTGTTAGGCTAAAGGCTAGCTCACCAGCAGAGAGCCAGCCAGCCACGCACGCAGACACAGATCAACAAGTTGAATCCCGCATTAGTCCATGTCAACAGTGGAGGGGGTCAAAAATATCGCGTTAAAAAATAAGCTGCAATAAAAAGTCACAAAAGTGGCAGTTGTTCTTCTTTTTACCGGTTCAGACACCCTGGATACAGTCCTACAACTAAGGTTACTAGCTAAATAAACAGGTTTGGCAGAACAGCTGCTGCTGTTTTGTTTAGTATCGAGGACGATATGTAACCAATAGACACGAAGCACATTAACGTCCATAAAAAGTGAATAAAGCATCCATTTTCTGCAACTTGACGGTGAGGCAAAACCAGGTTACGGTGAACCTTTTTATTCCGGCACATCAATGACAAAAATCAAGTATGTCAGGCCGACTGGGATCTGTTAGCTAGCAAGCTAATTAGAAAATGCTGCGGGAAAATGTCTACAATGACAGAAATAACTAAATCAACACACCCGCAAGCTAAACCGATACTATAGAAGAGGAAAATAAAAACCGGGAACAAACAGTAGTTACAGAGGCTCGTGGAGTTGGCTCCTTAGATAAACTCAGCAAGCTAACTATCGTGGCGCGAGCCAGCTAATGCAGCTGGGGACTAGAGGAATGTTAGCTAGCTAGTCCGTCGGCGAGCTTTCCAACCGTCAAACCGTCAGAAAGTCGGCCAGCAGCTCCGCGGAAATCGCGTTCCTCCACAGCGCTGATCCAATCTGAAAGATGCTAGACAAGGGGGAAACACAGAGGCGTGGGGAAACTGGCTATCTACTATCCAGTGTGTCAAGTTGTAAAATCCATCGCGGACGCCGTTCTAAATGGCTTTCGTCCTTACCGAGAGCGAACTGAGGCGCAGTGTCCGAGCACCAGGCTCAGTCAAGCGAGATACACCGGAACAGGCGAAGCAACATGGCCGGCCGACGCACAGCGAGGGGCGGTGAAAAGAGGAGCTCGGTATCCATCGGCAGAAATCGTAAACGCACACACAAAACAGCAGCACCGCCTTCAAGAACACACTGCGGTACTTACCGCTCGACTACGGGCGGCGGCTGACACCAAGCGGCCCTCCCCGGTACAGTGGACCGGTTTATGGACACAGCCCAGGCTCCACACTTCGCATGTCAAAATGACCTTAGCATGCTGCTGAGTGGATGTCCTCAGTACACCGAACAGTGCATCAAACATTGTTAATTGCTCCCTAGCTCTAGTTTTGAACTTGTAGTAATAGTAATGTTTTATTGCACCCTCTTCCCTAACTGTATGCGCTATATACTTAGATATAATAATCCACCTTTTATTAGTCTATTCTCCTATAGCACTCTCACTCTACACTCGAACCTATATTCGTAGTGAACTATTAAGTAATCACTCCACTGCTGTATTAACCCATTCCTTGATGTGTATTATATTGTAAATTTTCCACTTCCCATATTATTTTTTTTCTGAACACTTTAAGAATGATACAAATTTGTACTTGTACATACATTGACACTTATGTAAAAGAATCTTTATTTTCCTATTAGTTTATACCACTCACCCATAGCTCTCACCCATTAAAGTTTTTTTTAATCTTATGTGAAAAAGAGAAAATGTAAATTCAGACCCAAAAACAAAACCCTCTGAAACGTCACATTCAAAAACACTGTATACCAAGTCATTTTGATGATTATATACACCTTTATAAACATTTTCAGACACCAAATAAGTCACGTCTTGCAGAACAGGGTTTAAGCTAAATATCTCCATGCTAAACTTACTTTAAAAACGAAGGGATTCGACCATAATTCCCTCAACCATTTAATTTACAACACAAATGAAGCTTTCTTCTCATTCCTTACCAACTCAATGGCTAATAGGCCCCAGAAGTTACATCCTCATCCGTGTAAAAAGGGGCAAATGGCTAGATGACAACTTCTAAAATAATGACATAAAATTCACAATTTGATTTAGTTGCAAACAGAAAACATTTTGCTAAAACTTTGTGCCTTATTCACACAACTCCTTCACTGGCATGGTGATCAGATCAGAAAAGAAGCTGCCTTCGTTGTCTCCTCCCCCAAATATGAGCAAGGTGTGTGGGGAAGACTCTGAAAACCCCTCCTGCTCATCAGCAGAATCCTATGATGAAAAAAGGAAATGAAATTAATCAAAAGAAAGTTAGTGTTGAAGAAAATGAAGAAAAATTTCCTCCCTAGAGGAAAAAGACAGATCTGGTGTTATTATACAGACATATTTGTTTCCTGTGAATTTCCAGGATATCGGAGGTACCTTCAGGCATGCCGTTGCCATGGTGATGATGGAATGTCCAGCTCGTGGCATTGATGATAGCTGAGGGAGGGTCAGAGAGGTCCAGCAGCTCGTATCTATTAAAGATAAATGAAACCAAGTCAGTGGCAAAGAAACTGTGCTTCCAAGTGCAGGAAGACAAGACAATCGTAAATTATAACTAGAAAAAAAAAAATTCCTGAAGGAATTTAGAGATGTGCCTTCGTACTGGTGGTGCAAGTAGTGTATGTAGGGGG
>JBBIGC010154689.1:0-17588 GCA_037576955.1 Lepidarchus adonis
AAAAGCATTTCACTACACATCATACTGTGTATGACTGTGTATGTGACAAATAAAATTTGAATTTGAATTTGAATTTTATTCTGCTTGTCTTCAGCAAACCAGTTGTGTGCTTTCTTGTGCATCATCTTTAGAAGAGTTTTCCTTCTAGGATGACAGCCATGCAAACCAATTTGATGCAGTGTGCAGCATATGGTCTGAGCACTGACAAACCAGTATAAGAGAGATAACACTACCTGCTCCCCATTCACACCTGAGACCTTCTATTGCTAATGAGTCATATGACACCAGGTAGGCAAAATGGCTAACTGGGCACAATTTGGGCATTTAGGGGTGTACTCACTTTTGTTGCCAGCGGTTTAGACATTAATGGCTGTGTCATGTTTTTTTAAGGGGACAAACATTTTACATTGTTATACAAGCTGTATACTGACTACATTGTATCAAAGTGATTTCCCATTAAAAGATATCATATAATATTTACAACAATGTGAGGGGTGTACTCACTTTTGTTAGATACTGTACGCATGGCCACGCAAGTTTTTTGGTTCTTCCTTATTGATGCAGGAAGGAAGTTAAGAATTGGAAATAAAGATGCAAAGTAATTGCCCCAGGAGTCATACCTTTACTGGATGGACTATGATAAGATATGAAAATGTGTGTGCAAACAAAGAGAGAGAGAAATATGTATTTTAATGATTTATTGTCCGTAGCTCAAAAATGTGAGAATTCATGTAAAGCAATGTCAAATGACATAAGCAAGTCTATATGAGAGCATATAACAGCAGCGTGTTTGCAGGCATGTGATCATTTTTGCAGTTTGTATTGCAACTGGTAGCTGTCATTACTTGTTAGATATACAGTCTTATGCAAATGTTTGGGCACTCCTTGATATGAATAACAGATTTGGATGATTTTGACAACATGTTAACAAAGTCTCTCCAGGGCATTGAAAAAACTACACAATATTTTTTAGCAAACATTGATGCATTAGTTACTTTTCATGCCATAAATTGAACAATATAAAAAATAAAAACATTATTATGGGACTATGCAAAAGTTTGGGCACCCTACATAATCAGTACTTAGTAACACCTCCTCTGGCAGATTTCACAGCTTGCAAATGCTTTTTGTAACAGGAAAAAGTCTTTCAATTCTTGTACTTGGCATTTTCTCCAATTCTTCTTTGCAAAAGGTTCTAGTTCTGTAATATTCTTTGGTTGTCTTGCATGCACAGCTCTTTTAAGATCTTCCCACAAATTTTCAATGATGATTAAATCAGGGAACTGTGATGGCCATTCCAAAACCTTCAGCTTGCACCTCTTGAGGTCGTCCATGGAGGATTTCGAGGTCATGTTGGCCTATCTTGCTCTTTTTATGAAATGCTGCTCCTTTTTTTCTCCAAACATGCCTTTGCTGATTGTGTCTAAAGATTCTATTTTAATTTCATCTACCCACAGCACTTGTTTACAAAATGCATCAGGCTTCTGTAGATGTTCTGTTGCATACTTCTGATGTTGGATTTTATGATGGGGACACAGGTAAGATTGTCTTCTGCTGACTCTTCCATGAAGGTCTTATGAGAATCTGCATTTTGGGCATCAATAACGTTCATTTTCAGAGTCTTACACAGAAGCTTAGAGGAACCCGTGTTGAGTGTCCACAAGTGTGTGCACAAGGTTTGAAGAGTCAGAGTATTTTTAAAGCTTTGAAATTGGCACAAGATGACATTTACTAACAGCTGTTGCCATGCATCAGAAATAACAAGCTGATTAAAGTCTGAAACCTTGTAAAAAGAATCTGAGACTTTGGAAGTCCCATAATAATTATTTTATTTTTAAGGTTATAATTATTTTATTTTTGTTTGATGATAATATTGTGTATTTTTTCCATGTCCTAGAGAGACATTGTTAACATCTTTTCAATTACAAAATCACCAACATCTGTTATTTATCAAAGAGTGCACAAATGTTTTCGTAAAAAGCATTTCAAGGTTCTTGAGTGGCCTAACCAGTCTCCAGATCTCAATCCAATAGAGAATCTGTGGAGGGAGGGAGTTGAAAGTCTGTGGTGCCCAGCGACAGCCCCAAAACATCCTAGCTCTTGAGAAGATCTGCGTGGAAGAATGGACCAAAATACCAACTACAGTGTGTGCAAACCTGGTGAAGACCTACAGTAAACGTTTGACTAACCAAGGTTACATTTCAAAGCATTCAGATGAACTTTTGTTATTGAACAAATACTTATTTTCTGCACCAATGTACAAATAAATTCTTTAAAAATCATACAGTGTGATTTTTTTAAGTGGGACAACTTCAGAATCAACACACCCCACTGTACGAACACAAACGTCCTGTGCCATATCAGCCAAATATTATTCCAAGTTATATGTTGATAAGTAAATCTAAAATTAAAACATTGTCTTCTAAAAATTGGAAATAAATAGCAGCAGTCATAGTCTGAGCTGCAGCGTAGTCATGTAAGTGTACACTTACAGGCATGCTAACTAATTTGGTAAAGACATTAAACAAGGGTTCAGTGTGTACAGACAATAGCCAATGGAAAGTGTAGGTGCTTTATACCACATGTGGATTATATAGATACAGATTTTTCACAGAAATAACCCTGCTGTGTCAGAATATTGGTATTCCCTTTGTGAGCTTGTGAAATATAAACATATAAATAATATAAACTAACTCCTGCAACAAAATCCATTGGGTGTGTCAAGCATTTCATGTGTAAGTATGTAAGTAATGTAAAAGTTTTGTTTTATGACCACTAATCTGTGCAATGTGATCAATTTTAACTCAATTTGAATGATGAACACTCACTTCTGGGGTTAAGCACCACTGGACTGATGGGTTAGTAGTGCGCTACTAAAGTGTAGAGCACACAGAGTCTACCTTAACCTTAGCCTTAACCATGCTCAAGGCTGCCTTTAACTCCTGGGTGGATGGCTGATGGATGGGTTGTATGAAAGACTATGGAGCATTAAAAATGGGGGAGGGACAAGGTGTTGGGCAAGCACCCTGCAGTTGGCAAACTGCGCCAGTGCCACCCCTCCCCATCTCCCCCCATTTCCCTAGTGTTATGGGGTGTCTAATGTGTAGTTAAAAAGAAAGAGCCCTAGTGTTATGTAGGGTGGAGTGATGTCCAGGGACGTTTTCTTTTTAAGTCATTTCTATTATGAAAACACACATAAGTAATGACATTATGACATTTTATTGTTTCTAAAAGTAATGAGTTACTAAGGAAAGTAGCTTTTATGTTTATAAATATTTGCTTCAATTGTCTTTTTAATTAATACATAGTGATGCTATTTTACTTCTGCTTTGACATTGTGGGACAAAAAAAACAAAGAAAATGCAGCAATAGCGTCTGTCCTCCCTGTGAGTTCTTGAATGGGCCTGAGCTGCTGCACTGAATGCATTGCAGTCCCTTTCACTGTTATGCTGAAGTAAGAGAATAATTAAATACAACAGTATAGTAATGATGACAGAGACTTTACAGTCAATATCAGAGAGAAGAATTTGCACCATTGTGTATCTTCAGTGAGCATACCATGAAATTAGGATAACACGATAGACGATTTCAGAAAGGCTACATGGCTCTTCGTGTAGCCATCGGAAGCTATTATTTTAATATATATATAAGTTCCTACCTCTCATTTAATAAATCGTCATTCAAAGTGAATATTCTTCATCCTTACTTATTACATATAAGGTGGACTGGTGACATACCTAACCCTTTCAATTTAAAGAAATACTCACAAATTTCTTCTATAGCAACACACCAAAACAGTGCCCAGTATTGCAATAACCATCTCTGTGGAGGAACATGCTCACAATCAACTTTAGGACCCCTTGCTGGGGTTCCACAACCCACAATTTCTTACTAACAGGTTTATCAGTGTCAAACTCCTGTCTTATCTGTATAAACATTACAGACATTACACCCAAAACCTAATTCAGCTGAGAAGCCAGTGATGGGCGATAGAAATCTGTTACTTAATTTATCATTTTCATAATAAACAAATAGTCACAAGCCTTGAACACATTGCGCCATCAAAGATGTCTGCATATTATTAACACATTTTGTGAAACTACCCCTAGCAACAGAGCTATATTTTGTGGCTATTTCGGTATGACTGTTTGTCTGTAAATATGTCTTTTTTTCTCCACATTTTCCTCCCATTTCAGTCTTCTCAATTCCACCTGCTAGGTAGGATTTTCCCAAGCACACAACCAACACTGAAAGGGTAAAAGCTAGCACAACCTATTTCAGAGTCAAGTCAAGTCAATTTTATTTATACAGCGCTTGACAACTTGTCACAAAGCAGCTTTACTGAGTTTATAGAATCTGGGTCCGAGCCCCAATGAGCCAAAGCGACAGTGGCAAGAAACACTCCCTAATTATAGGAATAAACATTGAAAGGAACCAAGACTCAGAAGGGGAACCCATGTGAAGCTTTGATTCATTTTAGACTGCAACTTCTGCAGCATCATTTCACATTTCAATGTGCTAAGAGAACACTACCTTCTAATTCCAACAGGTAAAATGTGTCTGCGTCACTACGAGTAATGGGAGGAGCGGAGGGCCAAGTAATGGAAGCTTATATTCATATATCCGTATATTATAACCAAACAGCATTGACAACCTCTGTAAAAACTAACATACTGATGTCAGGATTGATTATTGTTTTCAGCTATTTGAAGTACTGTTGCATATTTTTCTGGATAACAAATAACCTACACAGACTGCAACAGACATTTCAGACAGGGAATCTGAAATGTGTGCCCGATATTTTGCTTTCTGGTGTCTTGCAAGTCTCTCTCATTGTAAAGGAGATTTTAGAAGTTGCAGGAGTGCCATCTGGTAATGCAAGTGGGGCAGCACCCTAATGTGCCCCATGTGATGTGTCACTTTGAGGAGCTTATATGACATTTTACGTGAAAGGTCACCCATGAAATGTGAACTGGTTGTGTTTGCACAACTTTTGCAACACTTCCTCATCTGTAAGCTACCCCTCAGACCTTGTTTAATGTGATTATTAATTGGTGCCTGATAGGATTTTCACCATTTATATTGACACTTGGTGTTATTTATTGTTATCTGTAAATGATGTTATAACAACAACTTTCATGTTTTTCCGTCTTCAAAATGACAGTTTTGCATAGAAATGATCATTTTAACACATCATCATTCAGTCAATGCAAGACAATATAGGAGTTTAGAAAAATTAACCTCTGGCACTAAGCATCATCATCATGATCCATGTGCATTAAAATCCAATGTATTGTAGTATCACAATAAAAAACAATGAGATTAAAGTCTACATTAGGGAGGCAATTGCTCTGGGAGAGGTTTTGTTCATTTAAGGTTCTGTTCCCCAGGTGGCCACAGGGAGGCACCCTCTCCCCTCTTCTCTTTCCTGGTTCTGCATGCTCCTTCCCAGTGGTTCAATCCCTGTCTTCATGTGTCTGTATGCTCCCATTGGTCTTGTCTCCCTGTCCGTCTTCCTCTGTGCTTTTTCCTGTGTTCCACTGGTTGTTCCCCTGTGTGCCCTGCCATATCTCCACCTGGGCCTGGTCATCCTCGTTTATGTTTGAGATTTGTCTGTTTGTCCTGTCCTGGCTTGAGTGACGTGGCATGGAGGAGATCAGCCTGTGGCTCTGCTGAGGTGAAATGGAAGCCCAGGTTGCTTTGATCTCAGCCTTCGCGTCATCTGCATTGTTGGGTCTGGTGTCTCTCATCTTCCTCTTGACAATACTCCATATATTCTCTATGGGGTTCAGGTCAGGCAAATTTTCTGACCAATCAAGCGCAGTAACACCCTGGGACCAGCTTTTGGGACCTTTGGCAGTGTGGGCAGGTGCCAAGTCCTGCTGGAAGATGAAATCAGCATCTTCATAAAGCTTGTCAGCAGAAGGAAGCATGAACGATTTCCTGGTAGATGCTGTGTTTACTGTGGACTTCAGCAAACACAGTGGATCAACACCAGCAGATGACATGGCCCCAAATCATCACTGACTGTGGAAACTTCGCACTGGACTTCAAGCAACATTGATTCTGTGCCTCTCCACTCTTCCTCCAGACTATGTGACCTTTATTTCAATTTTAATGCAGCATTTGTAGCCCATGCCTCGGATACATCTGTGCGTAGTGGGTCGTGATGCGCTGACTCCAGCCTCCACTCTTTGTGAAACTCCCCTAAGTTCTTATATGGATTTTGCTTGGCAACCCTCTCAAGGCTGCGATTGTCCCTCCTTTAGCAATGACCTTTTGTGGCTTACCCTCCTTATGGAGGGTGTCAATGGCTGTCTTCTGGACATCTGTCAAGTCAGCATCTTCCCCATGATTGTGTAGCCTCCTGACCCAGACTGAGAACATTTAAAGACTCAGGAAACCGTTGCAGGTTTTGAGTTAATTAGATGATTAGGGTGTGACACTGTGACTTTCCAAGATTGATCTTTTTTACAAAATTCTAATTTTATGAGACAGAGAATTTGGGGGTTTATTATCTGAAAGCCATAATCATCAAGATTTCAAGAAATAACAGCTTGACACATTTCACTCTATGTGTAATGCATAATATATTGATTCACTTTCTGAAAGAAATGTCAAAAAATATTTAACTTTTTCACAATTTTTTTAATGTACCTGTATGGTCTTGGCCTTCATGTGGATGCTGACATATACCTTCCAAACATTTTTGTAGGCCAAAAACCACCATCATAGCAAAAGTATTCTCTGAAGGCAGTGGCTTCTTTTAGCAAGCATAACACACCATGCACCGCTACAAATTGTTCAGGAGGAGCTAATAAAATAACAGAGGTGTTGACTGTGCCTTCCAAAATCTTAATGCAATCAAGCACCTGGGGGATGTGCTTGACAAAGTAGTCCTCTAAATCAGCGGTCCCCAACCTTTTTCGCGCCACGGACCAGTTTAATGTCAGACAATATTTTCCCAGACCGGCATTTAAGGTGTCGCGGATAAACAAAATAAAATGATACTACCAACACAAAAACTGTGGTATTTTGTAACTATAATAATAAACGTGAATCCACTGTTTAACTTTATTTAGCAGCATCTTTCTGAAATGCGCTAACAATGATCAGAGTAATGTCCTCCTCTGCCCCTCAGTCACTCTGGTCGCTATGGTAATGTGTTAAGTCTTTTCAGAATAAGTTTTCAGTGCTGTTGTGGTGATCTCAGGGTTTTCTGCCATGATTTTCATCCAGAATATCGTCAAAGTTCATGTCTCAAACATACTTAGATGCTATGGATTGAGATCGTATTAAATCAAAGAAGGTTACATTTTTTGTACGGCCCAGTACCGGCCCGCGACCTGGTTCGAAATGCTCCACGGCCCGGTGGTTGGGGGCCACTCCTCTAAATGGAGGCCCCACTTCACAAGTTAAAAGATCTGCTGCTAACATCTTGGTGTCATATACCACAGTCCATGCCTCAATTAGCATAGCTCATGCTATGCATCAGGCTGTTTTGCTAGCATGGCGAGTACCTACACAATATCAGATAGGTAGTTTAAATAATATGTGTCTTGGGTGCAAACGAATCCAATGCATTTAAATCAGATCTGTTGTACTGCATTGAAGTCATCACTAAATTCATAAACTAGCATTGCTAACTCCAGCAGCTTCAGAATCCACTGCTAATCAGACCAGTGATGAACCACACGTAGTCCTCAATTAAATGAACCAGTCTAGATGTAGGCTGGTTAACTTAATACTACCAGGATAAAGTATTAGCTTGGATTTTGAATAGCTGAAAATGCTTGGTGAAATGGGTTAAATAAAAACGCACAGTTCAGTTACTGAGCTGCTAGTTCAATCTGTTGACATCTTGACACAGCTTACATAAAGGTTTTGAATGGCTTTGCCAGCCAACAATATAGGGCAATTTTTATTATAAATAAATACACTTAAAATGATTTTTAGGTTTAAATTCATTTAGAAAATTCCAGATTCCAGATGCCTTTTCTTTGAAACGTGAAACCAGTCTTGCTGCCATACTAGCCATTAATGTCTATTGACTCTGTGGCTGTTTTAACACGAGGCACTCAGTTATATCAGTCAGTTCAGCTTGACAGGATGCAAAACGTTGTAAAAGATCGTCAATGAGATGTAAGGCGAGATGTATTTGTCGAGGTGTAAATCAGAATGCGCGTGCTCATCAATTTTCTCTATACGAGTGTCTGGGCTCCACTCCCATCCCTTCCGCTCCCTCCCCGCACGCGCCCGCCTGGATGCTCTTGAGTGTGAATTACAACTGTGTGAACACAAACGATCCGAAAACAACGGGAGCAGCTCTTCAGTTTTACACGGCAGCAATATGTCATCGGTGTCCGCATCTGACTCGAGCAAACCGCTGTACTAGAGTAGAAGGTAAGCCCCTTGTTTACATTCGCTATGGTGAGGGGAAGGGGCGAACGGCTCGCGACTGTCGATGTCAGCGCGAATGTAGCCTCAGAACTTAGCCGGGCGGTTGGTTCAGAGAGTAACGATTGAGAAAAACAGCCTCCAACCCTAAACTAAGGAGAGATAAACATGTTAAGAGATGTTTGTTGTGTGTTTCTGTAGTAAAAGCGCGTCGTTGCGCGGTGTAGCGCTGAAATCCTGTCCGTCCGTCGCGAGCGTGGTCTGCTACTATTATCGTGGTACATCGTCTCTGTGTGGATAGACAAGTTTGAACGACATAGAAACACTGAAAAAAGTCTCCGGTGCCATTAAATATTAGCTGGGGTTATGGGAATGACACACAGCTGATTCTGCAATCCAGTTTCGTTATGGTTGATGACGTAGAGTTAGCATTTTTACCGTTTGTTTACAAGGCCATTTTGTGAATTAGATTTTCAAACAGCTGGAAGGAGATATTTCTGTTGTTTGGATTCCGTTAGGTGTTTGCTAACTAGTTTGTTATCGTCGTGACTCTATAGGCTTGTTTGTTTTGCTTGTATATTGTTTTGCTGCGACCTTCATGCCTCATGAAATGTGTTTGCTGTGTGGCCGATAGGCTGAAAAACACGAATGTTAGACGCAGCACTGAAAAGCAATGGTAGTTCTGAGGTTAGGCAGTGTTTGATGGGATTGCGCGAGCCCTGGGAACGTGACGGGGATACACCATGCAGAAGGGCTTTCCTCGTATGGGCGAGATGCTGCAGAAGGAAGGGGGTTCCACCTCCTCCCCCACACGGCTTTCCAGAGCTTGATGTTCAGCTCACTCTGCGTCCTCTCATATCGTCCATTCATTGTGCATTGTGTGCCTTCTGAGATCATTCAGATGCTGTTTGTGAA
The DNA here is from genome assembly GCA_037576955.1 of Lepidarchus adonis. Lineage (NCBI taxonomy): Eukaryota > Metazoa > Chordata > Actinopteri > Characiformes > Lepidarchidae > Lepidarchus > Lepidarchus adonis. The sequence goes on from JBBIGC010154689.1 coordinate 9,313, forward strand.
ACTAGAAGACACAAAAGATTGGTTCACAAGCATCAGAAAACCAACAACAATGGGATATAGGGGTTTCTGATCCTCTCACTTGTTCATTCTCTCATTCATTCACTCTTTCACCTCATTTTACTTGCCGTCCCACTCACTCAGACTGCAGGCAGTGCTGCCCCGTTGGGTGTGGTGCAATAACTCGCTTCAGACTAATCACTAAATGCTGTTTTCCTTCATCCACTCGTCTTCTCTCCTGCTGGACTATCAATAAATGCATAAATTCATTGATGAATAAATGACTTAATGTTAAAATTTTAGGTCAAATTGAAAAAGGAAGGGGGTAGAAATCCATATAAACATGAAATGTGTGTGTGTGAGAGCAGGTTTTTTTTTGCTAGCTCTAAAGGGGCGTGAGATGTAAGTAAGGCTTTAAATCTGTAACTGAACTGCTGCAGTGCGTGCACACACACATACACGACTACATGCATCTTAATCCACAGGATTTTTGCAGCTTCTTCACTATGCCTGCATGTCTGTGAATATTTTTTTCCCTGTAGCCTTCAAGTAATGAGTGTTGGGTGAGTGTGGCCAGTATAGTTTGTAACGAGGAGTGTATCTCTCTTCTGACCTACTTGCACTGTGTCCTTTACGTCTTTGTGTAGTTTCACTGCATGCCTGAATGTGGACATGTTGAGAATACTGAAGCAGTGCTGCCAAGGACTCTATTGCTTAAATATGAACAAGAGAACGGCCAGGTGATTGTATATCTCTCTTACTCAGGAATCAAATCTCTCTCTCTCTCTTTCTCTCTCTATTCCTATCTCGTATGGTTCTTGTTTTTTCTTATAGTCCGTGCTCCAACCATAAATTAATTTTTATATCATTGATGTTGCAAGGCTGGACAAGCTTTACAGAACACTGGCAAATATGTTGTTCATCTTCATGCATTTGCCATTAACCTACATTTCAGAAACATACATTATTTGCATTCATAAGAAAGGTGACACAAAAAAAAGTCTTTTGTGCAATGGCAATTATACGATTTTTTAAAACAAATTATTTAATTAATTCTGTTGGAAGAAAAAAAAACACTAAGTTGGAATATCTGCACTTATATCTCCCATTCTGGCATTTTGTAGCTTGACTTTATTAATATTACTCGAGGCAACATATTGTTATGAGCTCTATTATTCCTAGAATATTAACATCTATGGTTGGTATAATGTGAAAAATGTCAGCGAGACAATTATAGTTACTTCATGCTGCAGTAGTAGTAGGAATATAATGAGTCAATCTTTCACAGTCTGGTACAGTAACAGCCTGTTGCTTAAGAAGTAAAGCTACTGAAATTTACTGGAATGAATTGTGCTTTTAAACCTTGATCAAAATACCATGGCTTGAGCATGTCTTGATTTGAAATTTCTGGCTTGAGCACATTTTAATAACTGTCAGAATCCTGAGCCTCCAGCACATTGAACTATGTTCAGGATCCTGTGGCTTGAGAATATTGTAATAGCAAAATAGCAAAAAGCAACAATATCTACAATAAAATCTAGCCTCATAACTGAAGTTTGTGCACTTTGTTACAGAGAAGCAGAATATATATTCCAAATACAATGGGACACTGTAAAATGTATAGATAAAAACAGAATGCAATGATTTGCATTTTATTTTATTAAATTTTATTTACTATAGAACATAAAATACAAATGAAATATTAAAACTGAGTTAACATTTTTAAGAAAATTTTTTTAAAAATAATTTTTCATTTGATGGCAGCAAAAGATCTCAATAAAGCTAGGACAAGGCCATGTTTACCACAGTGTAGTATGCCCTCTTCTTCCCGAAACAGTTTGGGAACAGAGGAGACCAGTTGCTGGATGTTTGGGATAGGACTGTTGTCCCATTCTTGTCTGATATAGTGTTGTAGCTGTTCCACAGTCCTGAGGTTTCTTTGCTGTGGTTTTCATTTCATGATGCAGCAAATGTTTTCAATGTCTGGAACATAGACGGGCCACCTCAGCTCTGGTCTTTACTATGAAGCCATGCTGTTGTAATAGATGCAGTATGCAATTAAGCATTGTGTTGTCAATAATATCTTTCCTGAAAAAGGTGTTGTCTGGATGGGAGCATTAAACCTTGATTTACATTTCAGCATAGATGGTGTTTTTCCAGATGCACAAGCTGGCAATTCCATAAGTTCTAATGCACTCCCATACCATCAGAAATGCAGGGCTTTGAACCGAGCACTGACAACAAGCTGGATGGTCTCTCTCATAGGCTGCATGTCTATGCTTTTCAAACAGAAATTCAAATGAAAATACATCTGACCACAAAAGTGTTTTACACTTTGCCTCAGTCCATTTTAAATTAGCTTTTACCCAGAGAAGATGGCTGTTTCTCTAGATCATGTTCATATATGGCTTCTTCTTTGCATGATAGAGCTTTAACCTGTATTTGTGGATGGCACAGTGATTTTTTTCTGTCAGAACCTGACCCGAACCCGACAAAGCAGTAACTGAGCCCGACCCAAACCCGACCTGCGTTTATGTGTTTCTGTCCGAACCCGACTGGAGTTTTAACCCGACCCGAACCCGAGTAACCCTTGTGAAATATTTGTCCGAACCCGACCCAACCTATAGCCCTGCTCTAGTTCAGACGTTCACTTTAAGTGTTCGTGATCCCATGCAGTGTTTATAATGCAGTGCCATGCGAGAACCTGAAGACAATGGGCATCTAGTATAGATTTTCAGCCTTGACGCTTGTGCACAGAGAATTCTTCCGATTCCAGGAAACTTAATTATATTATGTCATGTAGATAATGAGATATTGAACATTTAAAAAAAAAATTACGCAGAGGAACATTATTCTGAAATTGTTCCACAATTTATAGATGCAGTATTATTGCACATTGATGAACCTGGCCAACCCCTGCCCATTCATGTTACTGACTTGTTGGCATCTAATAAAGTTTATTGCAAAATACAAACTGCTTTTCAACAGCTGGTGAACTGATCATTACTGCAAAGAAAACCAAATACATAATTTCTTCTAAAGGTAAATTCACAGATTTACAGACTCTCACAGATGGTGATTCACTTGAAAATGTATTGTCAAATATGTATTTGGGTATTTGGTTGGATGAAATGCTCTGTTTTAGAGTACATGTTTTTTAGAGGGCGTTTCAACATAGACTTATAAAGGCTACGTTCCTGAATGTTTTATATTATGGAGATATTATTTATATGCTTACTGCATCAGATACACTTTGTGTATCTGTGTATCATATTGCTTCATGTTTTGTAACTAATTCATTGTCTTGTACACATCTTTGTGCGCCTTATGATCTGGTGTGTTGGCTTTTATTAAACCTGAGGAAACAGCAGCATATTGGTATATTTTTATTTCTTGGTGAAATTCCTTCTTATCTGTGTTATCTTCTGTCACATACCAACATGTTCTGCTCATAAAACTGGATCCTGAACAAGGTACCCAGGATCTTCTCAGAACTGCGTGGTACTTCTTTCTCCTATTTTGCACCTTGGTCATGGAATGAACATCAGAACACACTGCAGCTTAATGACCTAATCTTTATGCTAAGTTTTAAAGCTTTAATAAATTCTTACAAAACTGAAGAACACAACTGATATTCCTAGTACTTTTTTAGTTTTTATCTTTGTTTTTATGTTTGATTTTATATGGCTTTCTTGGTCAGGTCTTCCTCAAAAAAGAGATTAATTTAAGTGATTTCTTGGTTAAATAAAGGTTAAAAACAATCAAACAAACATTAATATTTTCATATTAGAAGTGTAGTGCCTTGAGAGTTTTTTTAGTAAATGGAAACATGTGTTTGGGAGGCTTGAAATGTGCATTATAAATGCATTATTATTATTATTATTATTATTAATATTATTATTATTGTGAATCTAAATTCACAGGTGACTTTGCTTTAAAGTAGTAATATCTCTACATCTTAGTAAGAGGGACTCTCAGTTTTGTAATATTAATTTTTGACCTGATCGTTACTGATACATTTTCATTTTTTTCACACAGAGACATTCTTATTAAAGTCAAAATGAAACACAGTAACATATAATGACCTGCTGTTCTGCCACACAATTTAAGCTCACACACGTCTATCTCCTCTCCCCTACTGCTCTTGCCCACTCAATCCCAATAGCCCTGCATCCAGTCTCAACGGGAGCAGGTGTCGTCCAGTTGGCCGATTCATCTGTCATCATGGTGGGGGTTTCTCTCTCCGCTGTGAGTTTCGTGTCCTCCCTCTGTTTCGCTTTCATGGTTCTGTTCAGCAGACTGGCTGCTGTGACAGCACCTTACCTCATTCGGACCGGCTCCATAATCCCCTGACCTGTGAAATTTAGGACAGTGGGCAGCTATCACATCCCTTCCAGTTTGCAGGAAAATTGCTGATGCGCTGTACACATTTGGCATCGTAGGTATAACTTGCCGTCCAGTATAAAAAGGCCTGTGGAGTGGGCTGTTTACTGAAACATCACTCACTCAATGTAAGTTAAAACATTGAGAGCAAACTGGGTAAGAACCCACAAATTATTTATCCTGGTGCTTTCTGATGCATGTTTGTGCTGGAAACACATGTAATCTTTAGAAAGTTCCTGCTAGAGACAGAAAGAAACAATTTAAGAGCCAGGAGCCACAGTGGTGATTCTAAATGGATCTTCTTCCCCTCTTATTATTAAACATGTTTAGCTCAACATTCAATTTCCTTTTTTTACTTACTTACTTCAGAAAGCAACACCTTCCACCTCTTTTCCGCCTGTATTACCCACCTCTTTTTTGCATGTATTACCCACCTATTTCACTACATAGTCCACAATGCATTGCTCCCCATGAAAAACACCAAATACCACAACAAAATCTAAGCGCAACATAGCACATATATTGCTAACAAGTCTCTCTCGCCATATTACCATTTAGTAAGAGTTCAACTTCGATTTATTACTGTATGTGCTACCAACTTGTGCTCTCGCCGCTAGTCCCAGAAACCAACTCTCTTTACACCTCTTTTCCGCCACCACACACTACATAGTCCACAATGCATTTCTACCCATGAAACGGGCCACATCCCACAACAACTTGGGGCGCAAATGCTGTCATTTTTTATTTAATTTTATAAGGAGCTAGTGCTGTAACCACAAATCATATGTTGAGTAAAATGTAACTCAAGGACCCCATGTAGTCAGATTTGTCATCTCTAACCATATGCTCAAAGCAACTCTTCTATTTTCATATACCAAGAGAAGGTACAGGCATGTTTGAACACTATAGTGAGTGATTTTAGTGGCTCTTTTATGCAAATCAATACAAATCAATACAGTTATTCTGACTGATCAGTTGTATCATTTAAAGAAAGATTTCCATCCTAATGGGATTGGACTTTAAGATAAATCGTTTGCATAATATGAAAATTATGTAAATCATATGTGATAGTCTTTGAAGAAAATCTAATTGAACAACTGTAGAAGATACAAATTATTTTAAAATGTATTAGCTCAGTTCTGTTTAGCCATGTTATGTGTGGACTAAGTTATTGACCGTGCTGCCTTTTGGCATAGAATGTCTAGTTTCTGTGTTCACTTCAATATTCTATGTTTCAGAGCTCTGCTTTTAAATGCTGCTTCACTGATTAGTGGTGGCCCAGAGGTTTTTCTTCTAACTGGTTCTAACTGGCGCAAAGTCATTTAGAGTGATCAGACTAAAATGATACTTTTTGGCCACAACCATAAATGCTACATTTGAAGAGTAGTCAACAAGGCCTATGATGAAAGGTACACCATTCCTACTGTGAAACATGGTGGTGGGTCACTCATGTTTTGGGGATGTGAGAGCTACAAAGACACATGCCATTTGGTCAGAATTGATGGCAAGATGAACTCAGTAGGTTATCAAAAAATACTGGAGGAAAATTTGCACTCATCAGCCTGAAAGCTGTGCATGGTACTTGGACATTCCAACATGATAATGATCCAAAACACAAGGCCAAGTCGACCTGTCATTGGCTACAGCAAAATAAAGTGAAGGTTCTGGAGTGACCATCTCAGTCTTTTGACCTCAATATCATTGAGCTACTCTGGGGAGATCCTCAAACATGCAGTTCATACAAGAACACAAGAATTTACTGCAACTGGAGGCTATTTGCAGAAAGAATGTGCAGCTTTACCATCTGAGAAGATAAAGAGCCTCATCCACAACTACCACAATAAACTTCAAGTTGTTAAAGGGGGCAACACACAGTATTAAGAACTGGGGTGTGTAAACTTTTGATCAGGGTAATTTGGGTAGTTTGTTTTGTGATTATGATTTAAAAAGAGTAAACACAGTTGATTGATAATAAATGGCTTCACCCAACCACTAACCATGAGTGAAAGAAAGTGTTTGTGTTATCATTCATATTCTCTGAAAATGGTTAGGAAATTTTAAATTCTGTTATGGTATGTAAACTTATATGCGTATAGAAAATAATCACCCTCATTTGAAATATTCTCTTTTAGCTTTACAGCCTTACATGAAAACACATAAACCAATATTTTTCAGCTTTACTTTCTCAATGCAGTCTATAACATCCAAGTGAAAGATATCACAGCTATAGTTCAGAATAATAATAATAATAATAAAAATTAATTAATTAATTAATTAAGGACCACCCCTCTCCTAAACAGTATTTTTTTGGCTAAAATTATTAACTTAAATTAACAACTTTTTGAAATCTGAAATGTAGACAAATGTATTGACAAGAATTTGATCACTTCACCATGTTTTCTGCACACTTTGTCATTGCATAATTTATTTTGTGTTTACAAGCTCTAACTAATGGCTTACACCCTTTTGAGCTCTGTGCACACAAATTATACTTTTTATTGAAAGACATGCAATTTTTTATATAAAGTACAGATAAAAAAGTAGAATTGCAAAGCAGAAAATCTCACTTATTACCATGTGGTGCAGAAGTTTTTGCCTTATTTATTTGTGTAAATACTTCTTATATTTTTTGTAATAGTATATTACTTTATTCTATTTTTTTCCTTACTTTATCTTACCTGTAAATTCTTAAGCAACTTCTTACTTATTGTTTTTCTTAATACTCTGTTTGCTGCCCTGCTGCTGTAACAATGTGGAATTTCCCACTTGTGGTACAATAAAGGTTTATCTTATCTTATCTTAATTCACAGGTACTGACAGAGTTCTTGATATGAAGTGGTGTAGTCAGATTTGTTATCCTTAACCATATTCTCAAAGGAACTCTCCTATTTTCATATACCAAGAGAAGGGTACAGGCCTGAACGTTTGACCACTGGAGTGAGTGATTTCAGTAGCTATATTATGCAAATCAATAAAGTTATTTTGACTGATCAATTTTATCATTAGAAGACAGATTTCCATCCTAATGGACTTTATTTAAGATAAATGGTTTGCATAATATCTTTGAAGTCAAAATCCAATTGAACAACGAGAAAAAATATATATGTTGTTTTTAGTTGGCAACAGGTTTTTTCGTGGTGTCCTGCCATAGACACCCTGCTTGTTCAATGTTTTACGTACTGTAGACTCATGAACACATGATGTTAGCCAGCTCCAGTGATCCCTTAAAATTACTCAGAATTGTTTCTTTATCTCATTGATGAGTATTCATTCTGCTCTTGGAGTCATTTTGACTGGGCAGCCACTTCTTGGTAGAGTAACCCCAGTCCCAAAGTATCTCAATTTGTAGATAATTTGACTATCTATAGACTTATGAATTCCTAAAGTATTTTTAATCCCTTTGTAACCATTCCCAGCTTCATGTAAATCAACAGTTATTGATCCTAGATCTTCTGAAAGCTCTTTTTGACTCTGGTTCACACCTCCAAACGTATTTTTTAACAAGCCTCTGCGTATGGTGACACCTGAATTTACTTTCCTGTGGTCATTAACCCCAAAGTTCACATTCTCTTTCTACTAGCAATGTGAGTTGTTTATGGTTTGTTCTCACTAAAAACATGAGATTGGAATTTTTTGTTATTATTATTTTAAGCACAAAAATTAGAATATTGTGAAAAAGTTTTTTTATTTTTCTTGACGTTCCTTTCAGAAAGTGAAATCCATATATTATATATACTGTATATCTTCTAATAATAGCCTGTCTCTTTTAGTTGCACGTTTCCATTAAACGACGGGATTGAAAGTTAAAAATAGAAATAATGGCAAACGCGTTCTCTTGTAAACGGCGATCTGAAATGACCCACTGCGCTTTCCGTACACCAAAACAAACTCTAGCT
>JBBIGC010154698.1:0-17588 GCA_037576955.1 Lepidarchus adonis
ATGTTAAAAAAAAGAGAAACACACAATAAAGAAACATTTAAGACAAGAAGTGTAAAAGTGTTGACAGTGCAGGAAGGAAGGAAACGGGAAATATTGCACAGGAAAATTTTGTACATATTGCACAGAGTATGGATATGAAAAGTTGAGAGTGAGGGTGAGTGAGTGAGAGAAAATTTTGTACATATTGCACAGAGTATGGATATGAAAAGTTGAGAGTGAGGTTTCAAGTTCTTAAATGTCAGTCTGTGGGGAGTGTGTGTGGTCAGCTGCAGGTGGTGATTGGAGAGAGAGAGAGAGAGAGAGAGAGAGAAAGAGAGAGAGAGAGAGAGAGAGAGAGAGAGAGAGAGAGACAGAGGAGAGAGAGAGAGAGTGTGAATTTACCTAATTTCTTGCTGTGTTCTCTTTCCATCCGCTCCAGGCTCTCCAGCAGGTAGTCCACTTTGTGTTTGATTTGAGTCAGCTCCTTTTTAATGGTCTGTAGGTCATCAGCCCTTACTATACATACACACAAGAGTCTGTTTGCACAATTATTTCCCTTTTTCACATTCAAATGCTGACAAGGGCAACAATGAGTTAATAAAGTATATTAATGTTCTTCTATGCCACTTATAGAAAAAAGGCACATTGTTTAAGCTTAATACTGCACTATTAGCACTTACTGTATGTATTTTACTTGACATCTATTTATAATATTTGTGTGCTTTACCATACAAAAACAGCTGTAATTCCTTTTTACAGGTGAAGTGAATTTTTGTCATTGTGAACACACACCACCACAACGAAATGTAACTTTTGTATTTGACCCATGTGTGAAGGGGCAAAGTAAAGCTGACATGGGCAGCGCCCGGGGAGCACACCTCAGTGACACTTTCACTGGTCCAGGATTTGAACCGGTAACCTTCTGATCAGAGGGGCAACTCCCTAACCGTTAGTATACATTATTACAAATAATACGGTTCCGATTTATTCAGCAGGTAAAATAAGTATTAAAACACAAATTTTCTCTTTGGTTTTACCCATCATGAGATATTTCTCCTGTGGTAATGTGTGTTCAATACTTTTTCCCTGTATATATTTACTTAAAAAATTGATGACATGTTCAGTACTTATTTTACTCGCTGTATATGAACTGCACAGACCTGGGAGTGAACCGTGGATGCTGTAACTAAACACATTATCATTGGGGAAATGTTTTTTCCCCCAAACAATTATATAAAACATTTACCAGTTTCTGCACTACTTGAGCTTGTTGTTTGTGTATGTGCGCACACACATGCAAGTGTACTAACTGGTGCGTGATGCTCGCTGGCTGCTCTTTGTGGAGAAGCTGCTTTTGGTCCTGCGGCTGCCCCCGCTCGCACTGACGCGGGGTCGTTTCGAAGGAATAACTGCCCGGGATAGTGGAGGAGGGGGAGGGGGCACCCGCGATGGATACGAGTACACCCTACAAAAGCATGTAACACACACACACCAGACTCCTATCAGCTGCAAACTGACATAGAACAGTTAGATTCCTGCATACACATCTGTGGTGTCCCACTTTTGCATTTGCCATGGTTATGTGTAACACACAACAGCATAATTTCATCAATTTCAAGTCTGAACGTTTGAAGTCATAAGGGGTTGAACTACATAAGGGGGTCAACTACTTACTAGACCAAAAGATGGGGCTTATAAGTAGGTTAAAGGGGCTCTCTGCAGTTTTGCTTTAATTATTTCTATTTGGTCTTTATAATGCATAGATTATTTAATTGTTGGACAAAAAAACAGATTATTTAATTGCAATTTTTTTTATACCATTTTGGTTGTATATATGTATTTGCATTCTATTATCATTTGTTTTATTGTGCATTGTTAATTGTTCTGCATTGTTAATTTATGTAACCCCAGATTTAATCAATTCCTAATGCATTCAAAAGTATCTTAAGTAATCTTAGTTTGAGAGGAGATAACCAATTCTGAAACAGGTGGTTTGCAGGTGGATGAGTATTAATATGAAGTGTTATGGTCCAGGGAGAGGAAAATATTGAAAGAAAGATGGAGGAAGGCTGACAGAAATGTTGAAAAAACCTTACCTGTCATAATAATCTCTCTGAAAGTCATAGTCCAGATCAAATGAAGAACTGCAGAATGAGACGAGGAAAGGGAAGGTATTAACTCTGGACAACAGTACTTAAACAACTGTGAAAGAGTAAATACAATACTGTACATATCAGATAAATACAAACCTGTACATATCACCTGCAGAGCGCTTGATGGTCTTTGATCGATGAGGTTTAGGTTCACCAGCCAGGTTTATGTCTAAATGAGAAGGAATAATTTAATACTAAATAATATACAGTATTCTGTCATATGCAAAAGTGTGAGTTTCCTCAGTAAATGTGAAATTTTAAAACATTGTTTAAACATGGTTGTCCCAAGCAAATGAGATCCAAACAATATTTAGATAATACTTTTGAAAAGTGCATAAGCCCACTATATGACGCATCCACATCCTCCAATCAGCTGCTTAATTCACTCTGCTAATGTTCACTGCTGCCAATACATGCAGAAATTCTTATTACTTGTGAATTTAAACAAGACTGAAGGTCTGCTGTGACCTTACCACATCCCACAATCTGCTCATCAGTTTTCTGAAAGCAGCCAATGAGAGTAAAAGTGTGAATGTGCAAGATATAATGTGTAAAAATAATACAAGCTATTATAAATATTGTCTGTTAAGGTCAATATGAGAAACAGCCACACCACAATTCACCACAATTAGACCATGGCTACCTTGGGTGTTGTGGGGTGTTGTGGGGTGTTGATTAAATCCAGGGCAAATAGCTGTATTTTGTATTATTATGATTTATTTTAGATCTATGGTTACTCATAAAACATTTGGGACTGTAGTCACAGTCACCTAATGCTGTATCTGCATTCAACTGTTACTAAAGGTTTTAATCTCTAGCCTAGAGGGCAGATGTCCAGCACACTGTGGTAGTTTCCTTCCTCAAACACACTCCCTACACCTGGCAATTAGCAGGTGAGCTGAACCAGGTGTGCTTGACCAGGGAAATCACTAAACTGTGCTGGCCACCCAGGACTGGAGTTTGAGGACCAATGCTTTAAGGAAAGAAGCAAAGGTAAGAGGACTCTCCAGATGATCAACTGATCAATAGTTGGATAGATAATCCTTACCCAGCACCTGTCCAACGATCATTCTTCCATCCTCCCCTGCCACAGCAGTCCGTGCATTCCTCTCACTGGAGAACTGTACAAAGGCATAGCCCTTGTGCACAGAGCAGCCAACAATTTTGCCATACTTGCTGAAGATGGCTTCCACGTCAGCCTTGGTCACCAACATAGTGTTCAGGTTGCCAATAAAGACACGTGAGTTGAGGGAGCGCTGGTCCGTCTTGTTGGTCACATTACTCGCCATTAGGCTGGCGGTGGTTGGTGAAAAACTGAATAGGAATGGGGGGAAAAAGACAAGAAAGGGAATGGAGCATAAAGGAGAGAAGGTAAATGCCAGAACAACAGTTAGGCAAGCAAGCTGAGTTTGAGCTAAACTCAACTGACAGAATACTAACGTTTATAAATAAATACAAACACAAACAAGAACCTACCTCACATCAGGACACTAATAAAAACATAGCATTGAAAATAAAAAATACACATTTACAAAGTTCTTAAATTTAGTCAACATGTTTGGTGTCTGAAGTTCGCTGGAAACAACGAAATTCAAAAGCAATCACATAGAAATAGTTAATGTTGGAGCTATTACCAATGGTAACTAGATTTAGGGTTCTGGAAGGTTCTGATGCCATCCCATCTGGTTAGGAGGCAGTGGTCGTCAAGACTGTTTTATTATGTTTGAAATTGCACAGGCCTTGGGTTCTCTCAGCCACTGGACTGATCTTATCTGTAGAAGTAGGAGATACAAAATAACCTATGCCCAATAGAGCAGGAAAACAGGGTAGGAGGCAAGGCAGGGCAAGGCATGGGGTCTTAGGTTTTTAAAGTTTCACCATCTCATACAAGCTTTTATATATTCTGACACAGTATGTTATCTATAATAAAGAGAAAGTAAAGATCCACTTCTGGCTTCAAGATGGCTGCTGCTGCTACTGGTTTGTTTAGCTCTGCAGCAAGTGCTTGTCCATTTCAAAGAAATCAACTTCAGACACATAATATTTGTTGATCAGCTACATTTTCATTAAGGAAAAATATCGGTTAATTCTTCTGAACTTTTCTTACTCAAAACTTACTATACCGTTTTTATTCAACACCAGGACTGCTTCAAGCACATTGTGGTATGTCTGTAAATCTTCTTTAAAACAAAATAAACATTTTAACAAAATCACAAACAAGGGTGTGTTTTGCATAGGTGGACATTTATGAGGCTGGTCTACTACATAATCAAAACCTTTTCTTTTTAGATCAGAGTATATGAACAAATACAAACCCAGACAACCTTTAAAATCCTCCATGAGGTGTCTCATGTGTAAATACAGGAAGCAAAATCCTAATGATCAAGCAATATTTACATATCACCCAGAAATCCAAACGGTGTGTTTGTAATTGTCCCAGAACATACAAATAAAATTTTGTATCCAGCTAATCGGCATGTGCACCTTGCTAGCAGAGGAAAGCACAAGGAGCCCGTATGGTCTTGTATATTAGCAGTTATGGTTATCCACTAGCTAGGACCGCCCCTGTTGTAGACTGATGCTACCAAGGATAAAGTTTAACAAGCACTTCTTGAGACACCTGAAGCACTGATAAATCTTCTCGAACTGCTGATAAAGCAACATGATAGGACATTACCTATATTATGTCACTATACTATAGTATTAACTATACTATGTAATGTTAGCCAACTACAGGTGGCTATGCTAATCTGGGGGATCAAATAATATGACAAAAATTTCTTGGGGTATTCAACTCTAGACCTTGAATCCAATCTTCAGTTCTGGATTTTACCACTGCTATTTCATTAAACACTTAATTTAACTCACTGCCCACCTCATGGCAGCAGCAGTTAAAAATGTTTTTTTATTGCCCTGAGGGGAAATTGGTCTCTTCATTTTATACACCCAGAGCAGCAGAAGGCCACTGTCACAGCACCGAGGGAGCAGTAGGGGATTAGGTGTCTTGTTCAAGGGCACTTCAGCCTGCTGGCTTGATTAGGGAATCGAGGAAATTAAGAAATTGTGGTAAGATTGGAAGAATATGTGTTTTCCCTTAAATATAAAGGCTGGATTAAAGGCCTGACTCAGGCAAGGGAACGCAACTTTAAGGACTGGAGCTGAGAAATATAAGGCTACAGTATTTTATGCTTAACCATGAAGCCAAATTGATCCTCCAGGAGCTAAATAAGCCTTTTCTTCTAAAGGTTTGTACTTAGAGATACGTTACAGGAGAGTGACCTTCTAGTATCCTTTGGATTTGGACCCACCATAGTATATAATAAATAAATTATAAATACAATGCAGATGGCAGCATATAGATTCTCTGAGCAATTTAAGCACCATTAACTGGTCTTCCTAACAAATACTATAGGCCTGTGCCAGAGTATGACATCCAATAAACCCCTTGAACATTAGTGGACCAATCCAATAGATATTTCTTGTATATCTGGGGAGTAGACCTATATCAATCTTCCCCCATTCTCAATTCATAATTGACACTTTTAATGCACCAGCACCAGTGGATCCAAGATCCATTCAGTTCAGTTATACACCTACAGTGGTGCTTGAAGGTTTGAAAACACTGTAAACAACGTAAAACATCATCAGATTTTCATACAGGTCCAAAAAGTAGCAATCCAATATTACATGTGTGTGAGTGGCAAAAGAATGTTAACCTGCTGCATCAAGAAATTTAACCCGAGACTCCACAGAGAAAACCTTTAGTAAACTGTACATGGGAACAAAATGTTTTTCTTGGAGAACATCGTTTTTATTCTTGCAACCCTACAATAGACACAAGTGTTCAACTGATGATGGATTAATGAACATAAGTCAATTGCCAATGTGAGAGAGGTCTTTAGTTGCGTAGAAGGTACTCTGGGGGACTTTGCAAGGTACTCTACAAATTATTCCTGATCTTTGCTGATAAAACACTCCTGGAGAGGGTAACAGTGGTTTGAATTACCTGTATTTGAATACAATCTGCCAAAGATTTATTTGAGGAGTCCAAGCTCTGTTCAAATGGAACATGTGTTTTAAAGATCAGAATTTAACAGTGAAATTAACAGTGGGCCCACTGTTTTATGTTTAATAAGTAAGCAAAACAGGATACCCACACATGCCTGTCACTTTACTGTAAGAAAATACCTTTAGGATTAGCTGTTAATCTGAAGAGAATTAGAGTTCCATACTTTTGTCACTCATGTGTCATCTTTATCTACTTCTAGGCTAATCAAACAATGTTTAGGTCATCTTTAAGCAGAAATACTGAAAATGTAAAGTATTTCATGAATAATTCTTGCATATCAAAAAATTCAATGGGATTAGTCCACTAAAGTTATTTTTCCACCAGGCTTTGCAGTATAGCACTATGGTTCCATAAAACCAATATAAATACAAGTACCAGTATATGTACCCTGGTCAAGTACCTGGGTCTGTTTTTTGCAGCTCATGTACTATTAAAGAAAGTGGGGTTCTCTGAAGGTTTTGTGGTGTCAAACACCAGCAACAATGTTTGACAACCAGATTTACCTTATACTCTGTTTTTTCATCTTAGTATTAATACACAGCCATTAATGTCTAAACCACTGGCAACAAAAGAGAAAATGTGTCATGCGACTTGTTAGTGTTACAAGGTCTCAGGTGTGAAGGGGGAGCAGGTGTGTTCAATTTCATACTGGTCACGTGTTTAACATGGCACCTCATGGCAAAGAACTCTCTGAAAATCTGAAAAAAAGAATTGTTGCTCTAAATAAAGATAAAGGCTTAGGCTGTAAGATTTCCATCACCCTGAAACTGAGCTGCAGCACGGTGGCCAACACCATACAGTGGTTTAACAGGACAGGTGCCACTCAGAACAGGCCTCACCATGGTTGAACAAAGAAGTTCAGTGCACATGCTGAGCATCATATCTAGAGGTTGTCTTTTGAAAATAGGCACAGGTTGTAGGGGTGGGGTCAGCCTGCCTGTGCTCTTCTAAAGATGATGCACAAGAAAGCTTGCAAACAGTTTGCTGAGGACAAGCAGACTAAGGATATTGATTACTGCAACCATGTCCTGCGGTCTGATGAGACCAAGATAAACTTATTTGGTTCAGATGGTGTCCAGCATGTGTGGCAGGAACCAGGTGAAGATTACAAAGACAAGTGTGTCCTGCCTACAGTCAAGCATGGTGGTGGGAGTGTCATGGTTTGGGGCCTGCATGAGTGCTGCTGGCACTGGGATCTACAGTTAATTGAAGAAACTATAAATGCCAACATGCACTGTGACATACTGAAACAGAGCAAGATCCTCTCACTTTGTCGAAGGGCAGTATACTGACATGATAACAACCCCAAACACACCTCCAAGACTGGCCTAGCATGTCCCCAGACCTATTGGGCATCTGTGGGGTCATCCTCAAACAGAAGGTGGAACTCCATGATCAAGAAAGTTAATGCATTGCTGAAAAGTAATGGTGGCCACACAAAACATTGAGACTTTGGGCACAATTTGGACATTTTCACTTAGGGGTGTACTCACTTTTGTTGCCAGCAGTTTAGACATTAATGGCTGTGTGTGGAGTTATTTTAAGGGGACAACAAAATTTACACTGTTATACAAGCCGTACACCGATTACTTTACATTGTATCAAAGTGTCATATCTTCAGTGTTGTCCCATAAAAATCATTTACTTTCACATTATTTCTGTGAGCTACTGTACATGAAGGGTCATAAACAGGCTAGTGTTATTTAAAAGGGTAGTTAATTAGGTAGTTGTTGTATGTTGATACTATTGCATTTTCTTTTTCTATATTTTATTGCAACTGTAGCCGTTTTATATCTCCCCTCCCCCCACCATGGCAAGCCACGGCCCTCTTTTTAATGTGTGTGCATGCATATTGTTTTCATGACAATAAAATCGAACTGTGATTGTTCTGTGATGACTGAGTTTGAACTATTAGTGACCCGTTACTTGCTTGGTGGCATAAAAAGGGTAAGCAAATTTTGATTTTCAGTAACAGTAAGTGACAGCAAAATTTCAGAAATGTATAATCATGCCATGACAGAGCACACAGCTCAGTGGACATGTCTCCTAATAAAACCAAAAAACTGCAATTTACAAAAACACTAAGCCTTTAACTGACCATAGATTTAAATAAAAAATAATGGTTCCGCTGATCAACTTCAGTTTATAAATGAATTGTGCATTTGTCGTCTGCAACACACTGAAAATGGTGGAACAGGGCAAAATAAGAGTCAGAAGTTAATGGAATATTCAAGTTAAACTATTTTAAAACTTCCACATTAAACCGGTAAAAGGTAAGGGCATCATGGGACCACCAAAGGCTCAACCCTTGCAGGTAAAGATGGGTCGAGGCTCACTGCTTCTGCCAAACTTTGAGGGAATAATCAATCAGTTTTTAAAAAAGAACATTTCCCAACAAAACACTGCAAAGAATTTAGGTCTTTTACAATTCACACAATATTATGAAAGCATTCAAGGAATCCAGAGAAGTCCATGTAGGGCAAGGCTAGAAACCACTGCTGGATGTGTGTGACTTTGGAGCATTGCAGGAGAAACCACTAGGCTACTGTGGCAAGACCACAGTCATTTAAAGACTGTGCTGCATCAAGAAACGCAACCTGAAACCTGGTACAATCCAGCCAACAAAACTTCCTGCATGCCATGATCTTTGGGATCTCAGATGGAGCAAAAGAATAATAGAAATGTTCAGTGGTTGTATATGTTGTTTGGGGGAAATTTCTCTGCCAAGATGAATAAACCATTCAGACTGTTATTGACAAATGCAAACTACAACATCTGTTATGGTACAGGGATGCACTGGGATGGTTGACTTGCATGTGTCCATGTATAATTCACGCTGATGCCTATTTTGGGATTTTAGTGAGAAAAGGTAGTTTCTTTCCCTGGAAGTCCATGGTTATTTTAGCAATATGTGACTTTGTAGGCACAGTATGTGCACTTGACTGACCTACCATCAGTCCAGATCTTTCTCCTAATGAAAATATATCATTATGAAGAGAATATGACAAAAGAAAGCACAGTTTGTTGAGATGCTAAGTCTTGTATCAAGCAAGAATGGGTCAAAATTCCACTTGGACAGCTACAATAGTTTTACAGTTTTCTGCTCAGTTCTCAAACAATTAAAAAGTGTGATTAAAAGGAAAGGTTGTGTTGCAGTGGTAAACATGCCTCTATCCCAATTTATTTTGAGTGTATGGCAGACATCAAATTCAAAATCAAATTTATTTATTTATACAAAATACATTCATGCTGTTCAGTGAAAACAATGAAAATCTTTTCTTTGAACTTTTTTCAGTTAAATGAAGGTTTGAGAGAGTTAACAAATCAGATTATTGGTTTTAGTGCTTTTTACTAAATGGGATTTATATACAACAGGATAGATTTTTTCCCCCATTAAATCCTGGAAACAAACACCAAGTTTTTGAATTTGAAAAACAAAATAACTGAAATCTGCAAGTTAAATGATTAAGTATTCAAGATTCTGTATTATTACACTTTAAAATATTTAATATTAAACATTTTAATTTAATCAATGTAAAACATGGCACGCCCCAAGACACTCAGAAATACTGTACATTTTACTCAGATTGACTAAATAATGCATTATTTTGCTTTATATCTGCACAACTCATATTGCACAGACCAAATATGTTACATTGAGTGAATAAGTAACAGAAACTGAGCTCTTAATTCAAATTAATAATACTATATGAAAATAATGATGCGCACACTGTAATGCTTACATGACCGTTGTAGGACAACCATAATCAATGGCAGGTATGTTAGGGGTGGTGTCAGTAAAAGTCTGGGTTGTTGTATGATAGATTGCTGTACACACAGTGCTTTAAATCACAGCTCAATAAAAATGGCCTGAAGCAACTGTGATTCAGTCTACAGTGTGGGGGTTTAATCTGATCCTAAAAGGCCAATTGTGGCTAAAGGGTTTCACGGCAACAAAGCAGGGGCTCACATGATCAGTGTTTGAAGACCAAGACCAACTGATTAAATTAAATGGAATCAAGTCTGCTCTTTCACAACTAGAATGAAAACTTGTAGCCACACCAGCGCTTTGCAGATAAGAATTGTGACCCTTGTTCTACAAGGTGTGTGTGACATTTTTACTTCAGTGGTTCTCAAATTGGTCTTCGGGGACCCTTGTCCCATATTTTTGCTCCAACTCAACTGGATTCCAGAGGACCGGTTTGAGAAACACCATTCAGTGACAGTTCATTTGAACTTTCCGTGCTCCACCCTCAAAATGTTTTTAGTAACAACTGTTGCAAAGAAGACCAAGAAATTCATTTAACCTAATGAGTTTTACATTATTTTATTATAAACTGGTCTTTACAAATAGAATAAAGGATATTTTTTCTTTACTTAGTTAACATTATTACATATCCAATTTTAGCTACAACACAGTCCACACCAGTGCCTGGTCACTTTACTGAAGGACAGCGTCCTTAGATTTTCGATACCTAAATAAGCTTTTTGTGACAATTGCAATAAATCTACAAAACTATTTAAAAAGGTTTATTCCTAATGGAATAACTGATAACTAAGATAACTGATGCCTGTTGAAATAGCTTTATAAATGCTTACGTAGGTATGCCAGTCATCATTAAGTCAGATCAATACTTTTACACTCATGATGATGGAGATGCATTGACAGTATTGAAAAATGCAACAAATTAAGAAAAATGCGGCCTCCCGTAGAATCTGATTAATTTTGTGAGTCATTACAATGTTCTTAATGCAAAAACACCACCCACTTGTGGGTGGAATATGGTTAGGTCAGATTCATACATGTGTGTGTAATATACTGTGTGTGTGATTTTGTATGCAGCAGTTCAGTTACAGGGCATAGTGGGGGGACATGAATAGCCAGCACTCACTCCATTCTGTCTGATACTCGGGTCGAGTCGTCTGTCTGCCTGATTCTGTTGGAGAAAAGAGGGTTGTTATTGATCACTGGGGAACTGCTGCTCAGTAGTGCGTTCTGGTAAAGAGTGATACTGGGGGGAGGTGGGTGTTGAGGCAGCGACACATTAACAACACTCTCCCTCCCATCAAGGTCACAGAGAATGCCCAGGCACAGACGTACGAGGCACTACTGGCACCCAGTGGTAAAAAAAAATAAAAGCCATGACTAGGCAACAGTAACCCAACCACAGTCCCCAAAATGTGACAAATAGATGGTCCTGCAGTGCTCTAGTACCATTTTAAACCCTGAAAACCATTGTCTAAACATCTGAGGCAGAATGTTTTTGTGGAGCGGTTTAAAAAAAGCTGTCTCTGTAGGCATTAAAAACGGGGTGATAAAAGCCCCCTATCAATTGCAATATAGTTTTCAGCCTCTACCAGCAATGATCCAGATGAATATTGTCAGAAAGGGAAATCTCCCCCCCAAGGGCTGACTAGGGCACATTAATCTTTAGTGAACACACATGACTTTTGGTTTACCCTTAGCTATTGTTGCTATCATTCTAGAAACATTAGTCTATTCACTGGCAGTGGGAAGTCAGGTGCTTTAGGCTAATCAAGGAAAAGGTCAGGAATACTGTCTCTGGATGACATGCTGAATAAACTGTAGTCCTTAATTAGCAGAATTAAATGTAATAATACAGCAGAAAAACAGGTCAGCTTTAAAACTGATATGACAAACATTTCTAATACTACAGCACATGATCCATAGCGCAAATGACCCTTAATACCATGCACAACTATAGACCCTATAGGGTGGGAGTACGGGGTCTCAGTTTAACTACAGCAGTCCTGGTCTTGGAGGCTCACTGCCCTGCACACTTTAGCGCTTTCCAAGGTTTACACACCCAGCTCAGCCCAGTAAGGACTGTTAGTGAGCTGCATAGATGGATCGGATGCGCTGGTTCATGTGCCAGAGTGGAGTGTAAGATCTAGGACCAGGATTAGCACACACTGAAATATGGCATTTACTACCGCTATTACATTTAGCAGACAAGGGTAGAAATTTACAACTAATCTATAGAACATAGGCGATGATGACCGTGCAATTCGTAAATGGGTGTTGACAACAGAAATCAAGACTTACGGAATGACGCAGCTGCCTCAAAAACTAAAGGAAAAAAAACAAGCTCAAATAAAAACCAAATGTCTGAAATATTCAAAACGGGACAGTAAATTATTAAAAATCTTCAATTATTCAATCACCCCAAGAAACAGAGTGCACAGCAGAGTTTGACTGAACAATGAAATGTCAAAGTATGGGGCATTTTGAGTGACCCAATCAGAACTGATGGGGATATGGCCATACATAATGATAGGTGTTAGGATGCGTTCGGAGCGTTCAGTGTTGCACAGGTTTCATTTAGCAGCCTGTACTGCACTGGAGTGTCCATTGAGTGTCACTCAAGTGTTTCACTCCTGCATAATGGGACCATTAAGATGCAACCAAAGTGTTCTTGAGTGAAATGTCTTTCTAGAGAAATGTACCAAGTTAAAATCGTTCACAATGGTGATGATAGGAACCAGACGCAAGGGTTTAATGCCTTTGTAACCTAGTTAGCTGAGGCCTTACATGTTGTTACGCAACTCTTAAAGCTGCTAAAAAAACCAGGTTTCCCCCCCATATTTGCTACATTTGTCATTATATTCTGACAGAAGCACAGGAAACCTCTTGCCCCATGTAGTGTTTCTAATGTCTAATCAGATCCAGTAGTGTCCAGGAGAAGCCCTACTCTGCACATTCATATCCTATTCAAAACATTTGCTGAACTCTCCATGTTTTTGCTTGACCAAGTTTCCATAGGTCACTGGAAAGCATGTTTTTTCTTGTTTTGTGGATTTTGTGCTGTTCATTAATTTTGAAGCAAAAATATTTGGACATGGCACCCTCTTTTAAGGGTGGGGTCCTGGAGACAGGGCTTGAGGTGGGGAAGGACCTGTAAATTGTACTAGACCACACTCATCTTAAAATGACAAATCAGTTTTATAAAAGGTTTTGCCTAAAGCTTTTATTACTTAAAACAGCATAATTTTTATCATCACTATTCCACATAAATACTCAATAGTATTACCTGTTCACTTTAAAGATAAAAAAAAGTAGGTCACCTTTGGTTCCTATCAAAACCACTGCAATAAAAATTAAGTCATTCACTTGAAGCTTCATCTGGATGACTAAATTATGCCGTGATTTTCAAAGTAATTGAGCTGATGATTTGAGCACATCTTAAATGATCATTATTGTGTACTGAAAAGCATCAGAATTAGTGAGGTCTGAACAAATCAGGTTTCACTAATGACAGTGAAGCAGGGCACTATGTTTAAGTGAGTGATCACTGAATGTCCACAATGTTCTGGACCGGTCATGACATTTTCTCGCAGTGTTCAGAGCATTTACACTGCCTAACATGAAACACCCTGACAGATGACATTGAGCCTGTCCTTTCACTGAAAGGGATAGGAGAAATGAGGAATCGGCCTGGATCATCAGGAACACGTCGTTTATTGTGTTTCTCATCAACCATTTCACCTCTCTTCATGACACTTTAATGGCAAGATTAAACGGTTAAACATTAAATATGGAGCCATGCCCGACGTTAACAACGAAGTTGCACAAAAACCTGATTCATGCATATACAACGCCTTTCTGGCTCTGCAGTCCATAAAACGGCTGACATTCATCAAAAACATCGCCTGAGGAAGGAAAAAGAAGCTTAATTGCATAGAATCCGAATGGAAAATGCCTCCAAAAATCAACCACCTCGACAGCAAAAGCAATGGCCATCACAATACAGGCTTGGTCCAAAACGCCTACTCTGTTATCAAAAGCAGATTATGTAGGCTACGTTGGAAAAACAGTCTGAAATCGATAAAAGCAATTAAAAGACTCCTATTTCCAGACATGGAGAAATGGGGAGGGGGGGTAAAAGCGAACATCTTGGCAACCCAAATAATGCTCGTCCATTCTTAGGTCTACATATCCAAATACACTGTCAAAAATAATAAGCTCCGAACCAAACACTCTGCTCTATCGGTAGTAGTCTTGTAAAAAAGAAGTTCAAAATAACTCTGACATTGAAAAATAAAACCAAAAAATAAAAAAACAAAAATGCGGTCGCCATCTCAAAGCAATGCTCGTAGCCCGCTCAAACCTCGGCATCACAAAATGTACGCCACCAACCGCCACAGAACACTCGCCTGAAAAATGCAATAAAAAACAAAAATGCTCCAAAGATCAGTTCAGTTCGAAAAAAATAACAAAAATAAAAATCACCGCAAAAAATCTCTCGAAATCAAAATACTCACCAGGAGCTTAAGACTAAAAATTATTAAAATTCGACGCGGTACTGTTCGGATGACAGTCCGTCTCTGCTCGCTCTGAGGGACTTCTAGAGGCGAGGCCACAAAATGGCGTCGTGCGCATGCGCAAAAAGAGCTCTTACAAAGAAGTGGCTGGTGGGGACGCTGTGCCTCCTCCCAGTAAATACTATGGCCCTGTTGTACATCCTGAGCTTTATCACCTTCACCCTTTTAGATGCCCCAGGGCCACAGTCAATGTACTCTAAATACTCTTATTAAGTGCAGTCATAAACAAAGATACATCAGAAAGCATGCTAAAACAGGGTCATTCTAGGCAGACCTGGTGTATACCAAACTCTGGTGTTAAAAAAAAACCTTTTATTAAGAAGCAAATTACTTTATAATCTGAAAATGCAGATAAATCAGTGCTAAACATTGGAACTGCCTTGTAGAAATGTATTGAAGAAAGATAAATCTTTTAAAGGTGCAGAGCTAAAAAGTACACTACTAAAAATGATAAAATGAAAAAGAAAGGTAGGCTATATAAAGCATATGCAGTACTGTTGGCATGACTGAGTACGAGAAATCAGTTGCAGTGACTAGTGACTTTACTTCATGGATCATATAAGGTATATATTCACATTCCGCCTGGTCAGTTTTTGAATGGGCCTGGGCCCCTGCACTGAAACTGCACATTACTTTCACTTTTTAATTGAAATGAGAATAATTCCACAAAAAACTTCACAAAACACCTCGGCAGCAGAGGGAGGGATTCGCACTCTTTAAAACTCCTCTGGATTTTAGTGAGTATACACAGCAAAATTGTGGAACCCCAAGATGAAGTTGTAAGCAAGCTCTGTAAACTACAGAAAGCTTACTGTTTTTTGTGAACATTATGCACAAAAATGGATATTCAAATGATTAGAAAGAATGGGTTAGTGTTATTTGAGAGTGATGTGCTCTATTGATATTGTAGCAGCGCTGAGGCTTAGTGCTTACTCCGCAAGGCCCCATGGGAAGTCAGAATCAGAAAATCAGATAACTTTATTGATCCCAGTGGGGAATTGTTTAAATTATTAGTTCTAGTATGTACTACTAGTGAGTATTATTCATGTGTGTTTGGACTGTGTTTGAGGGCTTAATTGTGCTTATGTATTAGGGAATTGATTATGTATTTGTTTTGGAACTAATCTGGGGTTATTTTGTGTAGTTGTGTGTTGAGTTGAGTTGAGTTCACCACCACTGTGCTTACTATTCAGCTCGGTGACAGTGGCAGTGGTAATGGGGTTCTGTCGTCTGAATGCTCTATAGCTGCTATGCCAGTTGGGAGCGCACTAATGCTTTGGAGTTCTTGTAAGAACTTAATAAAGTGACAGGCTGTTGTCCAATACAAGCATTAAACCTTGGTGTCAGCCTCCATCTGTTCCCTTGATGATTATCCAAGCTGGAAAATTGTCACAATATTTTCACTTTTCAAGACAAAAGTAATGTGGCCTTTTAAAGTTCAGTGACTTATTTCATTTGGAAAGGTATTTAGGTAAATTACTTGTTACTTGTTACTTCCAGCTTTCTGAAATGAATAATTTTAGTTTAGTGGTCAATATGTTGATTAAAAATTAAATGTTTTTATCTATCAAGTCAAGTCAACTTTATTTATACTGTGCTTTTTACAACTGACAAAAGCAGCACTTTTTATTTTGTTTGTTTTAATTGTAATTTAATTGTAACAATAATGACATTATGCTGAAATGACAAAAGAAGAACTGGTGGAATACAAATAAAACACAGGCTTGGATTCTGACTTCTCCTTGCCGCCAACCAATACAGGAATTGCTACGTTGCGGTGATACTAGTACTGTATATAATATATTGAACATAATTTTTCTCAGGTCCCTAAAACATTAGTTTTAATTTGAAACTGTAGTGCAGTAAAAGTAATTACATTCATGTAACAGGTTAGTTTGATAAGATGTATGTGAGGAGGGCGTATCAATTTCCTACCCCTGGCTCTTCGGTAGGTGTTTTCGCCAAAGCTTATAGCCCCCATGTGCAAAACCTTGTTTCATCACTCCTCCAGACATGACCTAACCTTTCCTGAACTACCAGAGCAGTCATAGTGAATTCAACTTGAGTAACCAAATGATCCAGTCAAACAACCCCAATACACTTTGCTAATAAGCACTGGTAGATTTATTAGATTTTCAGTAGGTATATCACTCCAAAAGAGGAGTAAATACCAGTGAAGTTCAAGTGAAGTCTGAGTCAAAGTTAGTAGATGATATCATCTTAAATGGTAAGAATTTGGAGAAAAGTTCTTCTACCACATCAGTCTTCATGGAAGAGAACCTGAAAATGACAGAAATTTTAACGTTACTAATATTTATCAGACACAGTAGCAAGTGATCATTTGTGTGTGGTACAAACCTCTAGCATTTGGTGTCCTGCTGCGGTGGCGGGGGACACTAAAATCAAAGCAAGAGGATAACGTTGGTGTCTTCAACACCTCCTCCAACTTTGACTGCTCTTCATTGTCCTATAGACAAATAAAGTGGAATCTCAGACCTAAGGAACTAAATAGGGGTTCACCATTCTGTGAAGGACAAGCAATCAAGTAGTGGAACATGTTCATCATTGTAAAACTGTCTGGCTTAGGAACAGTTATGCATTGCCTGTGACACAGTTTGTAACTGCTCAGTTAACAGGGACTGAGATAAGGTGGAAAACTGTGCTGTGGTTAAATTCTTTTGGAAAATTCAGGATATCGCATCTTCAGGGCTAAAGAGGGCAAGTTCAACCAGAATTAAGCAAGTGATAATGTATTGTGAGATGGCCATTATGGGGAAACTAAATCCTGGCGAGGGCGGAGAAGACAATGACATGAAGCAGATCTGTGCCAAAATGAGAAAACAAACAATTTTCAAAGCATTTATATTAATACATTTTATAACAGTTTTGCAGCATGTGCTAAGAAAATACAGTATTGTTCTTCAGAATTGAGCATTTGACGGCATTTTGGAGAGTCATATAATAAGGACAGAGGTGTCAAAAGTAATCACATTCATTACTCAAGTAGAAGTATAGATACTAGGGTTTAAAAATACTTCTGTAGA
>JBBIGC010154705.1:0-17586 GCA_037576955.1 Lepidarchus adonis
CATCAATACTCATTTTGTAACCTACTTAGTCATTTTAATAATAGGCTTATATAACTAATATACTGACAGTCTATGTTACCTTCATATCAGGCTTAGATAAGGCTTTTAATTTTTTGCGGCTCCAGACAGGTATGGTTTGTTTTTTTGAGCCAATATGGCTCTTTGAACATTTTTGGGTTGTCGACCCCTGCGCTAGTTACACACTATTTGATGTAGATGCACTGTGTGATATACTGTAATGTATAGTAGTGTTGATATATCAATTACGCATAATCATTTGTGTTAATGTAGAGCAAAGGCAGTGATTCTGAATGGTGATTACCTGCATTAATTCAGCGCTTATAGGATCCAGTACAATGATGTAACACTCACAAATTGCGATGTTCATTTTATAATTCTTTTTACCATGTGCAATATTTTGTGTGGATAAGTTGCTCTTTCTTATGATTAGGCAACTGTATTTGAACTTTAATAATAAATATTTGTCAGTCATATACAGCAAGATTGAAATGGTGTTTCTCTTGGACCCATGGTGCAACATATAATTGTACATTTACATACTGTGCAGAACAGTCATCACATGCATTCGACAATAGACATAACCCAACATAACATGGATTTTATGGTGATTGCACCAGTACTTGTTTGCTCTAAACCACAGATCTGAGTGAAATGAATAGTGACTAATGTATAATAACACACAGAGATAAGACCCAGAACAGAATCACAAAAAATAATTGGTGTAGGATCAGATTGTGATGTAATTTACACACTAGAAATAATCAGACTGTGCTGGCCACCAGTCCAGACTGGACCGGAGTTGTGGCCCTGTGCTGTAAATGGAAGTCTGCAACATGGCTGGTGAGTTTTAATATTGAGGTATTTGGTTTGTTCAGGTCACTGAAGAGGAAAACCCTTGACCAGTGCAATACAGAAAACGAGTAATTGTGGTTTTAAAAATGTGAAAGGTTTTAAAATGTCAGGTTACTGCAATAAGGTAATTATGATTAATGTAAGCCTAATTACTGTGTTTTAGCTCTATAGTTTTGTTTGAATGTACTGTCAGAGAGCCATTACATTGACACCCCACCCCCCAAATTGTTCAGAATAAAGGCCAATTTTTATTATTTTTTTTTTAATCTTATGAGTATATTTGAATTATATAGATTATATATAAGTTGCATCTTTCAAAATTTATATTTATTATTTGATTTGTTTAAAATTTCCAAAAAGCGCAAGAAAGTGTATAACCTAATTTATGTGATCTGTACATCTTTTTGAGGTGGGAAGGGGGAAAGGATCATAGAGCAAACTACAAATAACAACCCTCAGCGTAATTTAAAACTTGCTTTATTCCAGTGCCCTGGTTTAAGCTGTAATTTATGGACGGGTTTATGGTATGTTGGCCAGGAAATCTAGTGTTGCTCAAGTTTGGTTAACCCATTGGAGGCCAAACGTTCTGCATCAGACAGGGCTGTGTAGCAGAGCTTTATAGCTGTAGTATCACCACTAATGGCAACTGTAGTGCAGCTGGATTTTCTATACTATTGAAACCACTGGTATTTGGGTAGTGGAGAAGGAAAATGTGTTGAAAGACATGGAATGAATATAAAGTTTTGAGGTTAAGAGGTTTTGGTGTCATTGTATCAGGATACAATGACCATTAGTTTGGCAACTGTCTGTCAGCAGCAGCAGCAGCAAGAATTTACTCCATAGAGTTTGAATAGGAAGGTGTCCCAGAGGTGTGGCATTATTTTCTTTATAATATTTTCTATATACGCGGCAGATGATAGAAACAGGTTTAGTGCTTTAGTTAGCAAACATGGACGATAGTTGTTACATAATTTCTTATATTTTTGGTGAATTTGAGTGCTGGATACAGGCCCAATTTAAACACCAAGAAAAAGAGGGAAAGTTTCAGTGAAAAGTCATAGCGCATTGCTGTGCGACGACCAGAACTTTTCTGAAGAATTTTTTTTCTCCACGCAAGCAATGAAACTCTTTTCTTAGCACATGACACAAAACTGCAATATATTTGATTTATATAAATAATTTTATTACTTTTTATAGTACATTTTTATACAAAAGTTTGGGCATCTCTTGATAAATAACGAATTTTGGTCATTTTGTAATTGAAAGGATCTTAACAGAGTCTCTCTAGGGAAAAATACACAATATTTTCAGCAAACATTGATGCATAGTAACTTTTTATGCCATAAATTGAACAAACTCTTCAAACTTTAGG
Organism: Lepidarchus adonis; assembly: GCA_037576955.1. NCBI lineage: Eukaryota > Metazoa > Chordata > Actinopteri > Characiformes > Lepidarchidae > Lepidarchus > Lepidarchus adonis. The sequence goes on from JBBIGC010154705.1 coordinate 2,246, forward strand.
GCACCCTACATAATCAGTACTTAGTAACACTACCTCTGGCAGATTTCACAGCTTGCAAATGCTTTTTAGAGCTAAAAGTCACTCAGTTCTTGTACTTGGGATTTTCTCCCATTCTTCCTTGTAAAAAGGTTCTAGTTCTGTAATATTATATGGTCGTCTTGCATGCACAGCTCTTAAGATCTTCCCACACATTTTCAATAATGTTCAAATCAGGAGACTGTGATGACCATTCCAAAAACCTTCAGCTTACGTCTCTAAGTCGTCCGTGGTGGATTTTAAGGTCTGTTTAGGACTATTGTCCTGTTGTAGAAGCTCATCCGCTTTTCAGCTTCAGCTTTTTTACAGATGGTGTGATGTTAGCTTCCAGAATTTGCTGGTATTTAGTGGAATCCATTCCAAGCTGACGATGCTTCGCTACTTTCTTGTAGCCTTCTCCTGCATTGTGGGCATCAGTAACTTTCATTTTTAGTGTCTTACACAGCTGCTTAGAGGAACCCATGGTTGTTGAGTGTCCACAAGTGTGTGCACAAGGTTTGAAGAGTATTTGTAAAGCTTTGAAATTGGCACCAGGTGACATTTACTAATGACAGCTGTTGCCATGCTTTTTATATATAGAGGATGGTTAGAGGATTCTGATCAAGATTGCTTACTCAGGCCACATAATTTCAATCAGACTTAAATTAGAACTAGCTAGTCTTTATGGTTGTGTTCCAAATATCAGTTCATTGTATGGCATATAGTTCTAGATTTTAGTGCCAAAAAGTGTTCTTTGGAGTGAGGCTGTAAATCAAACCACTTTAGTTTGTTTTTTTCCTAAATAACTTTTTTTATTGTTGCAAATTAAAGAACCACTATGTACAGAAAGTTCTATACCAGAAGTTTGTAGTAGAAAAACACATTTTGTAGAATTATACAAGTAAGCCAGGAGCTATTTCCAGAGATTGAGGTTCTTTGTTGCTACAACAGATTTTCACAAGTTGACCTGATGTCAAGTGACTCTACTTCCTGTGTGTAGGACTGCTTTCTCTTGTAGACCCACCCTCTCGGGTATTTAGGTTGGGTCGCTTTTGTTTCCTCAAAGTTTGCATGTGTGTGTGTGCATTTAAGTGACACTCCTGTGCATTCATGTGCTCATTTTAAGGGCATGGCTCTCTGGGATCCTGTGTGGAATGGATGGGAAATGCTTCAGTCCCCAGAATACAATTCTGTTGTAGTTTTTACCTGAGAATTGAATTATTCCAAAAAAGAAGGTAATCTGTTCATATCATGATGGTCATTTCAACTAATCAGTATTTTAAGCTCAGTTCTCTTGTATGTGAGTGATCGTGCCCTACACATCTGTTTATAGGCATTACCTCTCTGACTTGAGATTGATATTTATCTTAATGTCTGTTATTATTATGAGTTTTTCTTCTTCCTCTACTATAAGGTTGACTACAGCAGGAACACTGTTGTGTATACACTATGCTTTTATAGAATACCACTGTCTATTGGCCTTTTAATGAGAACAGTTTAGTTATCTGTACATTTTACTTCATTTATATCTTGGACTTTAGGTTTCTGATTCAAAAGCGCATAGATTTTGAATAAAACAGCCTAAACCAACAACTGCTGCTATTGGAAGAGCTCGGAATCATCATTGCTCCATTACGTGTACTTAATCCGTGATTCTAATTCTGTTGAGTGATGTTATTTTTTTCTCCCGATGCCGTACCTCATTGACTGATGAGCACTCTGAGGTAACGGTTATTGAATGTCTCTCTTCGCTGGAATGGGGATTAGCACTTGGCTGTGTTGGCTTGGTGTGTTTAACTTGCTCTCTGCTTGTTTTACCATGTTAAGGCTTCATGCTGTCACCGTACATCAAAAGACATATTGCATAATTTTCCTGCGAGCTCACTCGTCCTGTAAGATTCGGTTCACCTGATTCTAAACGGTGCATGGCTGACCAGGATTGTTTTTACGCACAGAAGCAGTGACACATGCTGATACTGAATTGGGGTAAACTACTGAAAGATTTTTTTATTTTTTTTTTATTTTTCCTTGTATAATTATGGATCACTTGCTTATAATAATTCTAGGGATAAAGTTCAGGGAGAAGCATTGAAGTTAAATAGACTTAAGTGACATAATTATAGGGTTATACGAGCTCTGCAGAATCATGTAAACACACAAAATATCAATTCCAATGAAGCTCAAAATAGATGTGTTGACCGACGCTCCTTTAAGTTTCAATAAGAAAGTGTCCTGGATGTGTGGCATAATTTTCAAAAAAACCCCACTGGACATGAATAACGCTCGCTTCCATGGGAATGGGTTTTGTGCTTCAGATTCACGGTTTCTTATTACACTGCCATTAGCGCTGGTAGCAAACATGGACAACGGTTTCAATATCAATTTTCAGTGAGTATGGGGTGTTAGAGGCACAGTTTAAAGATCAGGAAAAGGGGGCGTTTTTGGTGAAGAAAAAGCAAAGCGGCATTGCCTGTTGCTGAGCAGTGATCAGAACATTCTGAAGAACCTATTTTTTTCTGTGTGCAAGCCACAGAACTATATTTTCAGTGCATGCCACAGAACTGCAACAAAATTGATTAAAATGCTTTGGAAAACTTTTATATTCTTGTTTTGGTATGGATCTAATGTATTGTTAGACTGCCATTATGGAAAAATAAATTGTCTGTATTATACGATGATCCCCAACAGTCTTCATGACTTTTTTTTTTTATTTCCATCTACTGATACATGGTCTTAAATGTTCATTATTATCCATACTGCCCATCCAGTTTGGCTCATGGGGAAGCTGGAGCCAATCCCAGCTGACTATGGGCCCAACACTGGGTTTACCTTGGACAGGAGGCCAATCTATTGCAGGGAAACCCAGACTGAACCATTCACACGCACACACACACACTCACAGCTATGGTCAATGTAGAATAGCCAGTCAATCTAAACCACAAGCCACTGGACAGTGGGAGGACACCAGAGTAAACCCATGAGAACATGCAGAGAGCTTGGAAACGCCACAAAGAAAGGCACCTGTGGTGTAACTCAGGACCACCTTGCAGTGTAGCAGCAATGCTAACTGCTACATCACCATGCCTCCCTGGTCTTAATCATGGTATGGTTATTATTCAAGCAAAGCATTGTGTCTCAATAAAACAAGGTTTAAAATATTGGTCAAGGCAAACAGTCTTGTTTTTTATAGACTGCAAGTTTTCTTCTTAAGGTCGCTTTTGAAAATGGAGCAATAATGTGAGGTCATGGAGAACAAATGAAAAATTAAATGAAAATGTTTAGTTATTGCACATGTTTTAGAACAGGAGTAGAAGACAAGAGGTGGTCACACTGTGGTTGTTTCCTTCCGCTTGCCGGTCAGATTTGGGTCAGTAGTGATGATGAGTGGGGGGGAAAGGGGACATGGAAACCCTAGGATTCTCATAATGAGCAGACTAGTTCTTACTGTTTGTGTCATTATAACAGCATCCATTGTCTGTAAAAGCTCACTCACACACACACACACACTCACACACAACCCAAGCAACTTAACAATGAGAGATTCACATTCCAGTCAAATTAGTGTGGACTTGCGGAGTTAAACTTGTGTTTTTCTCCAGTTTTGACTAATCCAGAGTTCTGCTGAAATCGTGCTGTTTTTGGGAATTTCCCACAAGTTGAGCATGCTTCTTTGCCATTTTCTCTTTTTTTTTGTACAAGCACTGCATAAGAAGTGTGTCAGGGTGTAACTGATGCATACATGTAACCAGACAGACTTACAAATGCCATCGCAGATTGTACATTGAGTTTACATGGTGTGGATATACAGTGGGGCAAAAAAGTATTTGGCAGCCACCGATTTTGCAAGTTGCCCCATTTAAAAATATGAGAGTCTCTAATGTCTTGCATCTAAAGGAAAAAAATGTATAATTTTTAAAGAATTTATTTGTATAATGGTGCAGAAAATAAGTATTTAGCACCAACAAATGAGCAAGAATTCTGTCCCTTACAGACCTGTTACTACTTCTTAAGAAGCTCTTATATCCTCCACTCAGTACCTGTATTAATGGCACCTGTTTGAACTCATTATCTGTATAAAATACACCTGTCCACACCCTCAGTCAGCCTCCAACCTCCACCATGGCCACACAGACAGGAAATGGACCAGAACTACACAGGAGGAACCGGTCAATGACCTGAAGACACCTGGGACGACAGTAACAAAGGCTATTATTAGGAACACACTACGTCCTGCTTAAGCCAGCACATGTCCAGGCCAGTCTAATGTTTGCCAGAGACCATCTGGATGTCATGTGGTCAGATGAGTTCAAAATTGGTGTAAACGCCACTCGCCATGTTTGGAGGAGAAGAATCTTTAGTTGCATCCCAAGAACACCACACCTACTGTGAAGCATGGGGGTGGAAACACTATGCTTTGGTACCGTTTTTCTGTAAAGGGGACAGGGTGACCGATCCGTATTAAGCAAAGGATGATTTGGACAAAAACCTCCTTCCATCAGTGAGAACTGAAGATTAAACATCCAGCATGACAATGATGCCAGACACACCGCCCGGGCAGTGAAGGAGTGGCAACGTAAAAAGCTGTTTAAGGTTCTTGAGTGGCCTAGCCAGCCTCTGGACCTCAATCCAATAAAGAATCAGTGGAGGGAAAGTCTGTAATGCCCAGTGATGGCCACAAAACATCACAGCTTCTGAGAAGATCTGCAGACAAAATACCAGCTACAGTGTGTGCAAACCTGGTGAAGACCTGCAAGAAACATTTGACCAACCAAGATTACATTACATAGAATAGAGGTTGAACTTTTTTGATATTGGCGAAATGCTTATTTTCTGCACCATTTATACAAAAATCATTTATACAATTATTCATACAATGCATGCAAGCACTGTTCTCCGGCTGGTAGAAGAAAAAACTGAGACACTGATGCAAACAATTATTCATACAGAAACATGAAGTCTGTGGAGGTATGGTCATGAGCGCCAATGCCTTTCTTGGTTCCCGACCCAAATTGTCAAAAGTCAAATCCACGGGAGCAGAAATAGTCTTTTTATTTGACTTTTGACCTACATCAGATAACCCCATACTTTGCTGTGGAGTATCACTATGATGGCCAACTTTGGAAACCTTCTGGCAGAGGTGTACAATCTTTTCTCTCTGTCTCGCTCTCATTCAGATGAAAGAATGATGTTCTTTTAAGTAGGGCTGTGTTCAAAAAAGCACAATACCATGCATACTCATAGACAATACACACATTGGTTGCTATTGACAGAAGAACTTTATTTTACAGCTGTATGGTGGCAGCAAATAACTGACAGAAACATCATGTAAAATAAGGTGTGATTCTCAGTGGGCATAGGGTATACAGTACAGAAAGCTAACACAGCTAATAATCGAGGACGTTAATTGTTATGCTGGTCATTGTGTGTATTTCCAGCTGCTGTAGAGAATTACCTGAAGGACGACATCCAAAAACAAAGGAAAGCTAGAGCAGGGCCGAGTTTACATTTTCGCCTACTTTTGTAGACGTCGTTGGTTTTTTTTCCCTGCTTGAGTGAACAAAGTAAACCAAGCTTTACAGATGAACAGTGGATACAGAACTTTTAGTTTTTCACATGGTACTGTTATTTATCTCTGTTGCTGTTTGCAACCAAAGCTGGAGAAAACCGATGCAAACTACCATTTTTGTACGTCTCCTAAAATGGCTTACCTTGGCATTGTGGATACTCGCTATTGATGTTTCTTATTGTGGGCCCGATTTTCCAGAGTTGTGCCCAAAATAATGATGATTGGTTCAGCTGTGTAGAATACTTTTTGTGGTGTTTTTTCAGGATTTATTCAAGTGTAGTTATGGGTATTGTGTTGTTGCCTTTGTATTGTGAGGTTGTTGGAACTTCCCAGCCCTACCTGTAAGCGCCATGATCCTTGCATTAGTCTCGTGTTTGCTAATACAAACCCTTCAACTCTTTTTCTCCGTTTTTTTTATATGCCATAGTCTGCATTCATATTTGTTTTATGCATGACTACCACATGAATATAAATAGGGGTAAGCCAGTTAAGGTTTTTTTGTGTGTAAATGCCAGTTAATTTAGTCACTACATACACTTTTCCAATGTTGGGTGATGATGCACATTCCTGGAAGTTTTAGGTCTGATATGGGATTAGTATGTTCTTGATGTATGTTGTGATAGGATCATAAATGATGCACACTTCTTGTCTGATCTTGCCCAAGCTTTTCCAACTAGGTAATGTTGTTTTTCCTGGGCAGGAAGTCAAGAGTGTGAGCTACACTGATATGCACACACCAACTTTAAATGTTGTGCAACCAGGCTCCTTTTCATGTCCAGTTTCTATAAACAGCTATTGGCATCGGTTTGGCAGTACTAATGTTTGTTCCATATGGAGAGCAGCAGTGGAACCCCTCCACTGAATAGTGGGTCAATGCCCTTTGTCATTATGCCATATTGTGTTTGTTGGTTTTATCCGGTCAGTGTTTGGGACTTTAGGTGTCATCTAACTGGAAAACTACCTTAATTGTGGATGCATGATCATGATTAATGTAATTTATCTGTACAATATGTATTAGTTTGTCCCTTGTGCGCATGTACATATTGTCTCACTTACATGGAAGAGGGTAATGTTCTGATTTTCTATGCTCTCAATAAAGAGGCTGATTACTTCCCCATACATGGCAGTTGCTTCTTTTTATTTATTTTTTTAAATGTATTATCGTTTATAGTCCCACAAGTGGGACAGAGGCGCCCGGGGAGCAGAACCTTGCTCAAGGGTACCGCAGTGGTGCCCAGACTGGCACTTGATCCCGGGGGCCACCACTGCCATGTCACTGTGAAATTTGTATTTATTTTGTGTACATATGTTTGTAGACACTTGAATACATTGTTCTGTCTGTTGCAACATTGCATGTAATCTATTTCCTGGCTAGCTGATGATCTATTCTAATGCTGACAAAGAGTGTGTTTTCCCAGAGTTTTTCCCAGGTTAGTCATTTCTAGGCCATCACATATCACAAAATGCTAACAGACTCAGAGGATGAAAGCTGGCATTTGCCTTTAACAAGCAGAAACATCTTTTTAAACTGCTGCAAATGCAGCCTCATTGGAAAGTGCTGCATCATTAGAGGATTCGTCTACACTAGTTAACAGGTACTTTTATTTTTACACTACACAGATCAAAATTTCATGACAAAACAGGCCAATACCAATGGACTTGAAATAAAACCTTTACCTTATTTGCAGTTTAAAGTTTTTACTCTTTACAGTAAATATATTGTTATTGTCTTCTGACTTGTGTAATTATGTAATATTAAAAGTATAGACCTTTATTGTCATATTAGGCTGACTAAGGAAATCTTTTGCTACTGAACACTGAGATCTTTTGTTTTATCTGTGCATTTGTTTAAAATATTGGAAGAATAGAGTCATGAACCCAGCACATGAATCAAACTGAACTGTGCACTGAGTGTATTGTTGCACTGATTGTATTTTGCACCTAAGACCACTGAGGAAAAGAGGAATAAATAAAGAGACTGATATTATGCAGAGTTGCCTTTTATAGTTCATCTAAAAGTGAACAGAAAATGAGTGTAGACCTATGGTAGATAATTGGATACCTAAAGTGACCAGGAAGTGAACACTCAGGCCCTGTTTTTGACATCGACTCGACGCTAAAAAGACTATATTTAGCCGCCTCCTCCCTTAATGTTGCTGTCAGTGGTTGTTTTATGTGCTTTTTTATGATCACTTCTATCTTTTCAATATAAGGTCAGTGCTTTATCAATGTTCACCACTCATAGCCTTGTTTTGAATTCATTGTACAGTGCTCCACAGTAGTTTTTTCTTTTCCTTATTTTTCCTCCAGTCTCTCCTTGGATTTTGTTTGTTTCTGGCCACATAGTCCTGGAAGAGTCGTCTTACACAGCAAGGTCAGCTGCTAAGAAGTGGGGAGTGGGAGTATGAGTTACAAGCTGGATTTTTCCCTACTCCCTGTCTAAAACCGGAGCAAAAATATCACAGTATCCTTGACTAGGACTGTTGCTATTGAATACCTTTTTAGGGAAAAGTATTAATATAAAATAGTATAGAATTTAAAGCTATAACCTGTAAAATAGAGCTTTTACACAAGAAGGTGTTGGAACATATCATACGGTAACATTGTGGATTGTACCAGGGTCCCAAATCAGGATGTATAGGTGGAGCCAATTGCATGGATGATGTCCTGATAACACTAATCACATTTTTTTCATAAACTCTCACTCCAGTTAAACTTGAACGGCCTAACCTGGGTTGCTAAATGCTACAACGGTTTGTGTGTGTCGTTTAGCACTGCAAGATTGATCACACAGCCACCAAACAAATAAGAAATCTTTTTTTTTTTTTAATGTTATTTAAAAAAAAATTACATTTATTAGTTTTGCATGATGGGGAGATGCACAGGTAATCACTTAGTAAGTTCTGGATAATTTTGTGTGCGCACTAATATCCCTAATGGTTTGATAGTAATGTGAGGGGGAAAGCAAATTTTTTGTTTTTCCTTGGTTTATAGACTTAATTTCCAATAAAAATGTATAGATATGGTTTTTATATGGAAACCTTAAGCCACTTTTATTATATGGCTGCTTAGAATCCTGCAGAAAGGTTTATTCAGTTAAATAGCACATTATGTTTGGAGATCTTGATGACTTAAAATGTTTGCTGTTGCCAAAACCTTTTGTGTTTCCATTTTTATCCCATTGATATCACTCCATACGTTATCCGTTCACTTACTGTGATATAAACTCATGATGAGCAACTTACTAAGAGCTTGTGCAATAAAACGATTTTTTACCATCAGATTTAACATGTATGGAGGATGCATGAGCGCTGAAGGAAAGAGGAAAGCAGCTCTGCATGTGATGCGTGCAGCAACTTTCACTGTGCAATAAAAATTGTAGAGGCTTATATCTGTGCAGACTCGATATTGTTATTTTCAGTCATTATAAGGAAATGAATGTCTTTCACTCTGCACCAGGGTCCTGTTCACAAGCTCATCATTTATCTATGATCATGACTTGCAGACTGTACTTCTATATGAATCTTCTTGGTTGTGGTTGTGAAGCTGGAGCCAAACAGCTCAGTGTGTATTGTGCTGTTATTGCAGAGCTGCTTCGCTCCATGCCAACGGGCTGCATAGTATAGAGCAGCCCCGCACCAGCCCCGCACCAGCCCCAGCTCCTCCATTGATAAAATAGCAACACTGTCAATAAATAATGCCCATTCTTCCGCTATCAGATCTGAACAATGAGTCCGTTCATGCCCAGAGAGTTTACTGTAACCTTTCTCACAGGCTGCTGCAGAAAAGGGTTCATTGGTCAGGACACTAAATGTGTGCCAAATTCAAATAAGGCTGAATGGTAAATCTCTCTCTCTCTCTCTCTCTCTCTCTCTCGCTCGCTCGCTCTCAGACATGATTTACAGTGAACTTATCCTCCCTTTCTTTCAGTCCCCAAGAAGATCTTACTCATGCACCCAAGTTGTTTTCCTTGTATCTTTTAAACATTTAGCTCTTGCATTAGATCATATTTCATTTTTTTTTATCCTGGTGTATTTTGCTTATGTCTTACTTTTGGAATAATGTTTTATTTATTTATTTTTGGCAGTTTTATGCAACTTTAGTCTGTGTTTTATTTTTTCAAACTTTAAATGGCCTTTCTTATTTATTTAATTTACATATTTTTCATTTTAATCTGTGGTAAATGGCCTTCATTAAATTAGGGAGGCAAATGAGTGAGGTGGTTATTTTACACAGTGTTAAAGTAATACTTCAGCTCTTTCTTGCATTAGGAAGACTTTCCTATGATTATTGGATACTTACATTTAAAGGAGTCCTGTCGCAGCTAATGCATAGTGAACGATTGCATGAGTCCAGTTATTTTCTGCAGTTTAATGTTGCCATTTCCCATGGGGTGGGGGAAATCCCAGCAAGGAAAACAAAGCAGAAAATTAATTAGAGACAGATTTAGGCTTCTATAATAGTAGGTGTATACAAAAGTAGCAATTGCATTAAACAGCTTTATTATTTTTATACATTTTGCAGTTTATAGGCAGCTAAGATTTCAATATGGTAATCTTCCATGCTGTTGACCTGTCTGACTGGGCTTGTGCAGAGGTTTGGCTGACCGCAGAAACACTGCTTTGACTATTAAAAGTTTCTTGCCATTTGCTGGGATGTTTTATTGCCCAAGTGTAAGACGTGAGCCTTGTATCGTCCTCTAGCTTCTCTTCCATGTGTTTGACATTGATGTGATGTACAAAAGATATAAGAAGTACATGTTCCTCCAAAAAATGTTTGCTCATTTGTTACGGTCACCTCAACGAAATTTGTCCTTTGCATTTAACCCATCACACGTGGAGCAGTGGGCAGCTTTTAACAGAGCCCGGGGATCAGTGAAGTGGGACGGTACCTTGCTCAAGGGTTCCTCAGTGGTGCCCGGGCTGGGACTTGAACCTGCAACCTTCTGATCCCAGAGGCAATGTCCTAACCACTTCCCATAATTGATTTGCAACCACGTTCAGAAGCGCAAAAAAGACCACTACTGCAGCTTCAGGCTGCACTTTTGTTCTCCTTTGTCACTTGGCAAGTTGTGCTAGCGTCACGCTACCAGCCTTCTGCTACAGCGTGCTAGTTTTAACTCTGTCTATACCAGACGAATTATAAATCGATACGCTTCTCCTCTGATCTATATGATCGTTGAGGACAGTTCAGCAATTGCTTGATATTGGGGACGTGCAATTCTGCACATAGTGCTGGTGGATGTTCTAGACCTTGTGCTCATCCACCTTCAATTTGAGGAAGCTCCACAGATGCTAAATAGGGTTCTGGGCTAGAGACAGGCTTGGCCTCTCTAGCACCTTTACCCTCTTTCTTCAGCAAGGCAGTAGTCATCTTGGAGGTGTGTTTGGAGTCGTTTTTATGTTTGGAATACTGCCCTGCGGCCCAGTTTCCGAAGGAGGGGATCATTATCTGCTTCAGTATGTCACAGTAGGTGTTGGCATTCATGGTTCCCTCAGTAAACTGTAGCTCCACAGTGCTGTCAGCACTCATGCAGGCCCAAACCATGACACTCCCACCACCATGCTTGACTGTAGGCTAAGCACACTTGTTTTTTTACTCTTCACCTGGTTGCCACCACACACACTTGACATCTATCTGAACCATGAAGCAGTCTGCGCCATATGGTCTGAGCACTGATAACCTGTTGTATTAAACCTCTGTATGGTCTTGGCCACTGTGCTGCAGTTCAGTTTCATGATGGTGGCAATCTTCTTCTAGCCTAGGCCATCTTTTATGTAGAGCAACAATTCTTATTTCTCCAGATCCTCCGAGTTCTTTACCATGAGGTGCCATAGAAAGAGTGTGAGAGCAAGAACACCAAATTTAACACATTTCTCCACACTCACACCTGAGACCTTGTAACAGGAATGACTCACATGACACCGGGGAGAGAAATTTACTAATTGGGCACAATTTGGACATTTTTACTTAGGGGTGTACTCACTTTTGCTGCCAGCAGCTTAGACATGAATGGATGGCGCATTTACACCGTAATACAAGCTAAACACTGACTACTTTACATTGTATCAGTGTCATATCTTCAGTGCTATATAAAAAAAACATTTACAAAAACATGAGGCGTGTACTCACTTTTGTGAGATACTGTATCATTGCAGACTTCCAAAGGACTTGTAACGTTTATCATTCTATAGTCACTGAGGATTTTGGTCTGAAATTAACAGTCTGTTCCATGCATCTCAGCCTGTACTGCATTTTGAGCATCATTTGCATGTTTTAAGGCACATTAACAAATACGGTATGTTTTAAGTTTAAGGATATATCAAACTCATTCACTCCATGCTTTTGATGTTAGAAAAACATACGTTTCAGGTTTTTGTGCTATCAAAACATCTCTCACAACTTCTTTCTGTGTGAGTGTTACAGACGCGTCTAACCAGTTCTGACGCAATTATGTTTGTGCATTTCAATTTTTTTTTTTTTTTTTTTTTGCCATAGTCTGAGTGGAGTGTCGCTTGGAGAGTGCTCTGTGCACACAGACAGATGAGGTAATGCAGAAGTGGCACACTTGCTGAAGGCTGCTTTCTTTGACCTACTTGCTCTGTCTGTTTAAACTTAACAGGTGCACAGTGAGGCGGGGAGAGGAGAAAACGGGCTGATGTGTTTATTATGTAAGGGTCTCTGGGAGCAGTATAAAAGATAAGAGAAGGGAATGTCTCATTACATTTTCTGACTAACACTAAGCTCTCAGGTTTAACTTGATGTGGTCACAAATAACATTAACAGACCAACAGTTCATTAAACAGTGAGTGAAGTCATTGGTGAATTGTCAATTATGAATTAACTGGTCAGTTTGCTTTTCATGTTTATCTATCATTTGGGCCTAGTTAGGATGCTATAAATACCATGTTTTTGCTTATTTGGTCTCTGCAGTCTATATTCCTCTGAGAACACAGCATGGTGGTTGCATTAAAATGTTTTGAAAATGTAGCTCCTGTGTAGTTGTGCTCAAACCCTGCAGCATGACCAGTCGCTTATTTGCAGTTCTGAATCACTTTACACTGGGTGTCTGTCTGTGTGTTTCCTAGAGGTGTAACAATTAATCGATCTGTATTGATATATTGACCAAAATAGTGTGTGAATTGATATATCGATCTTTTTTTTTCCTTTTACAATGTGCAGTGTTTTTTACTACATCACTGTATCATGTGTGAGTTGATGGAAAAGTAGCAATTTATGTGAAATGTAATCATATTTTATTCTGACTACAGACCCCAGTATCGAATCGCATTATTGAAAAGGTATGGAAAATGATCAAATCATTGGCTAAAATAACCAATGTAGAATTTACCCCGCTAGTATTTTTATCTAAACATGGTAGTAAACATCCTCGTATATGTGGTTAATGCCCACGATGACACGTGAACAGGCTGTATGCAGTGATGTGTGTCAGTGGGACAGGATGTTATAAAATCTGTACTTCTGGCAGTGTTTATATCAATTATTAATGTCTTAATGGTGCGGTCCGCGTCTACAGAGACTGCTCCACACTTTTATACCTTAAGGATGACTGCTCTACATGTTGTCATCTGTACAATGGTAGGGGGGGGGGGGGGGTAAATTGCACCAATGTATCATTTTTATTTTTGATTTTATTATTCGTTCATTTATACTTTTCACTAACATACTCTATTCTCATTTAGTCTACGCTTACTTAAAAAAAATAATTACAATTTTGTGTATTAGCCTAAATGTTTTCTCCATGCACATTTGAGGTTTCAGTAGGGATACAAATCATGTCGATTTTGTCATCCAGTAGCTTTGTTTTCCTTTACATTCACTTTTTGTCATTGTGTCCACACTTGAATCACATGTACAGTGGAAACTTGAACCTGTGACATTCCAATACCAATGGCAAGGTACCACTTACATCTAGGCCACCGTAGCCCCCTGTATCTGCCAGTGCAGAGGCCAGGAAACATCTGGAATAAAATAATATAACTTGGATATAATTTAAATAAAAAAAGGAAAAACATGAAATAATTTCAGCACTGTAATCCAGCTGCACCTTAAACATACTGCACTTCTAGTGTGGAGTAAATACATTGTTAAATGTTTTTTTTATATAATATATATATATTTGTCATCTATTTGATGAAGGCATTATTTACGTATATACTAAATAATGTAATATCTCCATGATTCTAATATCATCTCACTCCCCTGCTGTTCAAAAATAATTGTTAAAATACTTGATTTATATTTTTATATAAAGCTAAAATTATTGGTTATATTGGTGATGGAGTTTTAAGAATAAAAGAAAATCTACCTTTAGTGTTAAATATGTATAATGACAATTTTGAGAAGTGAAAGTCAAAAGAGACTTGAATGCCAATAGCGCCCTCTTGTGACAAATGTTCAGCTGTACATCTTTAAAGCAATGTGTGGATGACTGACCTCTTTATCAATAAAATTATGAAGTAATGATCAACATTATTCACGGAACATTTGATTAAATGAATCCATTAAAAATGACGTGATTGAACTCTAGATATGGTCACAACTCTGCTTAAATCCAGTGAGCTCAGCGATTTCCACTCCTATATAATTCACCTTGTTGCATTATGTTCACTGGTACCTTTTAGCAAGTGTTGTGTATGTGACTTGTTTACTCACATTCTTGGCCAATAAATACGATTCTGATTCTGATAAACGCATACAAGGAATTTGATCTGGTCTGTGGTGTCGATCAAGCACAGCTGTAAAAAAACAAAAACAAACCCAGTATGTAAATATACAATGAAAAGAATACTGAACACATATAATAAACAGTCTATAATATGAATGTGATATGGATTTATATTTATAAATATGTTAACTTATAAATTATATATATATATTTTACATGTACAAAAATACTTATACTTATATATACACGTGTGTGTGTGTGTGCGTGTGTGTATATGTATATATAAGTATTTTTGTACATGTAAAATAATATGCATATACTGTTTCTAATTATAAATATATGTATGAATATACATGTGTATATACATGTGCATAAATTTATACTTGTCCATACAATATTATAAAATAAGAGTTAGTTCACAGACTGGACATGCTAATTTGGTATGTTTTATTAACCGAGCAGATTTACACTAATCATTGAGAACATGCTGTGACCGAGGACCGAGAAAACGTTGACCGCTTGCCTGACCAGACTGGAGGGAGTCAACACTGCATACTTTCCATTATGCTTCAGAGGGGAATGGTCTTGGTATTGCCGGTTTGGCAGAGATGCTATAAAATGAAGCCATTAGTTACAAATGTATAGACACAGACTGAGACTTATATAGTGTATATAGTTTCATAATGGAGTAACCTAGTTAAAAACTATTTCTCGACGCTGCTTTGTCTCGCAGAATCGTGATTTGCTTATTAATCTATAAATCTAAGGTGGCTGGCATCACCTAGTGGTAACAACTTGTAAACACATTTGTCAACAATAATCAGAAAGCCTTTGTCATTGCATTCAACATGCAACTAAATTGATTGGCACTCTATTGTATTGTTTGTCTAGTATTGCATTATCGCCTACTTGTCTTGCATGCATACATAGTAAACAAACACTACAGATATATAGGATTATGTAGCAGCGTGTATGATTTGCATATTAAGATTAGAAATAAATAAGTAAGAATAGCAGCGGTTGGTGTATACTACTGAAATTATAATTAAAGTGTAATGCTAAAGTGCAATT
>JBBIGC010154715.1:0-17585 GCA_037576955.1 Lepidarchus adonis
CTCTGTAAAGCTGCTTTGTGACAATGTCAGTTGTAAAAAGCGCTCTATAAATAAAATTGACTTGACTTGACTTGACAAAAGGACAACGATTAGCCATAACATTAGGACCAGCAATAGGTGCAGTGAATATCATTGGTAATGATTTTGTTACAGTGGCACCTGTAAGGAGGTTGGGAAATATAAGGCAGCAAGTAAACAGTCAGTTCTTAAAGTTGATGTGCTGGAAGCATGAGTGTAAGGATCTGAGAAAGGCCTTACTGTGATGAGCATCTCCAGATTGTCAGGTCTTGTGGAGTGTTCCAGGTCTGCATTAGTGATCCAAGGACAAATCTGCAACATTAGCACCCAAGGCTCATTGATTGAAAGGGGAGTAAAGGCTAACCTGTTTGGGTTGATCCCAAAGAGCAGCTCTTGTAGCTGAAAATGTGAGAGAAAGGCCTCAGAACACAGTATAGGATAGTCTGCAACATGAAGGACCTACACAATATTGGACCAAGTGGTTGATGTTATGGTTGAATGGAGATTAGCAGTGGATTTACGTTTCCTCAAAAGCTTTAGTGACCACCCATGGTGTCATATATATATATATATATATATATATATATTATATAGAGAGATGACCCTGAAGAAGGGCTGTGCATAACCATGGCAGTGTGTCATGTAAAGATGTTGTACCAAACAGAATAACAGAATGCAGAATCTGTGCTAATACTAAATGAAACAAACATCATAAAAAAGTCACTTAAATAAAATGTCTCTTATCTTGTCTTTGCTGTTCTGTTATTAATATGTAAGTATTCATTTATCAATACATTATGCATGGCTAATGAACTCCCTACATAGATTAAGCAGATAAGCATTCCTCATTTATTTTACATTGGAAATATTTCCCACCCACAGATGAAGTCTAAGCTCAGGCTAAAGAGGATTTTTAATAGTGAATCACCATTGGAAGTAGAAAATTGTCCAAGGCAAGACTTAAACCATGTAAATTCAGATGTCTGGGAAAGTGGCCTGTTTGGGTTTACGTTAATCCTGTACTGTACTGTAGATATCAGGTTTGTTCTGAGTGTTTCAGGAAGGGAACATTGGATCTCTAGGAATGACTCTAGGACTGTACTACGGTCATGCTGTAAGGGGCATCTTCCAGGGCAATATGTGGGTGTAAGGAAGATGAAAAAGTATTTTATCAGTCTCCAGGATGCTGCATCTGACACGGCAGGTCAATGTCTAGTTCAGTGGTTCTTAACCTGAGTTCGATTAAACCCTAGGGGTTCAGTGAGTTGGTCTCAGGGGTTCGGCAGAGCCTCCGTCGCAGAGGTCCAAACACACCCGAATTATCGTGTAAATTTGTGATGACGCCCCGCTTGGCCATCACTGGCTGCAGATGATCATGTGACACTGCTTGGCCAATCAGTGCTGCGGGGAATTTAGCTCAGTAGTGAACGTGTGACTGTCGTGGTAGTACTTTGTGTGATTTTTTTGTTAATATTTTAATCCATAATAACTATGTCGGCAAAAGAAGAAAGTGGACGAATATGTACAACATGGATTCACATGTATCACAGAACGTGATGGAGTGAACGTCTATCTGCATGATTTGCAACTCTAGTCTTGAATTGTGTTGGATATTGTTCTTTGAACAAGGTGATGTTCATGCACGGCTTATTTTGTGCACCAGTTAAAAACATATGTCTTAAATTAAAAAAAATCATATTTTATTTTTTACTAAAGAGGAGTTTGGTGAATGCGCATATGAAACTGGTGGGGTTCGGTTCCTCCAACAAGGTTAAGAACCACTGGTCTAGTTTCAGTTCCACCTAAAAGTTGGGAAGATAAGTTGTCTGCAAGGACCAAGCCGAGCCCATCCCTTCTCCACGGCAACTGTGAAACTCGGCCCTGAAACACGAGGGCTGAGGAAGTGCCCTGACTACCAGACAACAGCCGGGGCTTAAAGGGGCTTCCACTGGCGCGACGAGGCCCCTAAATGTCTCGTCTCCATAGTGAAGCAACCTTCCCTGGGTTCAACCTGATGTCTGACTGTTACTCTCGCTTCCACACCGTCCTTCCACTTCTGCCTTCTGCTACAATGTGCAATTGTGCAAATTGTTTGTACCCATTTCTTTTAGTAATGAGTTATCATTAAAGTCATTAGAATAAATGCAAAAAATCCAAGTTTTGTGTAAAAAGTAGTTGATGTGTGTTGGGAGCTGTTAGAACTGCAGGATTACAGTGTGTGTGAAACACTCTCAGCAGCAGCACTTGATTTAACCACTGATTGAGCCCAAACCAGGGATCTGATGGTTCCTACAGATAATTCTGGGGCTTCCACCAGGAGAACTCTGGAAATGGGATCCCAGCACAGTGAGAAACTTGTACTGTTCAGTGTATTAATTTTATTAGTATTGATTCTAATGCAGGGGATTCTCATAATTTACGGTAGTAGAATGCAGTTGGACGTCTACTAAATGCTTTATGGTAATGGTGAGCGCCACGAGATGAGCATGTGCTTGCATGGGGAGAGAGAAGGAGGCTGTGCTCTGCTCTGCTAGTTTACATTGTGCTGTTTTACACTGTTATTCATTGAATAAATGTTGATGTGGATTTGTGGGTGAGATGGGGGTTAATAGTGCACTGTGCTAAGGCACTGTCAGTGTGGTTGTTCTTACCACAAGTCACTTTTACGTGACTCCTACTTCTACAATGCGTTTACTGCTATGTTGAAGCATTAAAAAGAGCATTTCTACCTGGAGCAACGTTTCCTAAATGCTTTACTGTGACATGAGAATGTTCATGCATGTTGCTGGCTGTTAATAAAGCCTCGGCAGCGTCATTACAGGCATTTCCCACTTATATCAAAATATGAAAACTCGCTGTATTAGTGATCTGAAAATAAAACAATCACTCCCTCTAAACTACTTCTACATTTCTCAGGGTACTAAGACTTTTGCACATTACTGTATGGATCAGTGATTTGGCGAAAGGTTCCAAAATGATTACCTGTGCTAACTAGCTGTAGGCAATCAAAGAACAGAGATCTTTTCTCTTTTACGTTAATCTCTATAGACCTTGATGTGTGTGGAGATGTTCTGAAGACGTGCTCTTTGAGCCAGATGGATCTTCAAGGATCTGCAGGCTGCATCCTATTGGCTGTAGCTGAGCGCATTGCTATTGGTTTCTACAGCTCTATCCTGAAACCAAGCTGCATCTACAAACACATGGTGAGTGTCTATTGGTGAAGTACAATAAAAGTTTCAGTTTTGCTGCAGATAGAGGTTTTAAATTTTTATTGTCTTTGTGTAACCACACAGGTATAAATGAAATTAGTACAAAAAATGTATTAAACCCCCCCCCCCCCCCCAATACAAAAAACACTCAACAAAACATCTGCAAAACCCATTTCCAGAAAATATAGGATATTTTCCCAAATTCGACTATTATTGCTATTGGTATATATTGGTATTATTATTACAGTGATGAGGTCCTGGGTTCCATTCCCGACTCGACCACAGGTGTCAACCGCACTGTGTGGGTCTCTACCGGGTTCTCCGGTTTCCTCACACTATCTAAGTGATTGTGGGTTTAGGTTGATTAGCTACTTTACATTACCCATAGGTGTGATTGTGTGTGTGTTGCACTGTGATTGGTTGGGTTGTCTAGGGGGTAAAACAGATCCAGTTTCCCACGAATTCTCCCTAAATTATGAATGTTAATTGTTCTGAATCTTTTTTTAACTGATGAAAATACAAAGAAAATATTTTAAAAATACAACCAACCAACTTCTCTGTATTCTGTAATAATAATAATATATATATATAATATATATATAATAATAATATATATATATATATACACACACACACACACACACACACACACACACACACACAGTTTTGCAGTTCTATTCTTGCTTGATATAAGACTTCACCTGCTCAGATGCCCATTGTTGCAGTCGTCTGATTCACCTCTTCATAACGTGTCGTACATTTTCAGTAGGGGGCAGATCTGTGCAGCACTGTTAAAACTGTACACCCACGTAAAACCTTTTTAAGGAACTTTTATTGTTATGAATATAGAGAAACAGTCAAATTCTTTCTTATTGTGCAAATTGCATAGAACCACCTCAGACTCAACAGTCCACACTGTAATTAGACTTTTATTTTGCCTTTGTTTACACATGTGGCACCTTTTCTAGTTTGCTTTGTTTTTTAAATGTTCCCTGTAAAAATCTGTTTTAGGTTTGTTTTTTTTGTTTGTTTTTTTTACCATTTTTGGACAAAGTCATGATTGGTTGGTCGTTTTTAGGGTTTTTTTTACGTTGGGGTTTTCAAAGTGATTGTTGAAGATCATACAGCATTTTCAATGTGCCACATGTTAAGACCAAGTCTACTTACCTGCGGTGGATTTATTTGCTGTGTAGTGCAGAGATAAATTACTGTATACTGATAAATCATCATAATATGCATCCATCTCTAGCCAGATGTATAAATGGGTGTCTGTACTGTAAAACATGTCAGTTCAAGAAGAGCACATGAGACCTTCTAATTATTAACTTCTGCTACTTTAAGGTGTCCCCATTGCTGAAACATGCCGTGGTGCACTTCACAGAAAAGCATTGGTCAATAGAAACAGCTGCACGGGAGCCTATGTCCACCATTGGAGCAGTAGAACTTCTCTAGAGTGATGGAGCTCCATCTACTAGCTGATCTGTTGTGGTGTTTGTGCTTTAGAACTTCTCCTCCAACATCAGGTTTTTTTTTTTTACCTCTGTAATGTAAGATAAGAGATAAGATAAGATAAAATAAGATAATCCTTTATTGTCCCACAAGTGGGAAATTTCACATGTTACAGCAGCAAAAATCACACACAATAAATAAATAAAGCAAATGTTAAAAAAAGAGAAACACACAATGTTCTTGTGGCTGCAATCAAACCCTCACAGCAATGTTCCAACATTAGTGTAAGGCTTCCCCAGATAAGTACTTTAACAGTAATAACGATTGAGTAGACAGCGCTTGAGTTAGGTATTTACCTTCCATTCTAAAATTACATCTTTGCCATTTTCATGACCTGGTTTCCAAGGTAACAGACATTGGCACCTGTGATCAACCTCTTCGGTTTGATGGCCAAGTGAGACTTTCACAAGCTAGCTATGCTAACATGATAAGCCACTGGGGCTACACTGTGTGGACAAATAGTTACATGGAAAAAATGTGACGATCTAAATATGTGAGATCTGCATGAACATCAGCCAAAGGCCTGGAATCCTCCCCCATTAAAATAAACCCCCTTCATCAAACTGCTCTGATTGTGGTGCTAGCCTTCACTCCCCAAATGCATCAATGAGCCTTGGGTGTCCATGATTGACCAGTTGTTCTTCCTTTGATCCCTTTTGGTCGGTTCCTGGAACCCTCCATGAGACCTGCTGCTCTGGAGATGCTTTATTCTTCACAATAAGTCCTCAGATCCTTACACTCCTGCTTCCAGCACATCAACTTCAAAAACTGTTCAATTGCTGCCTAATATATCCCATTACCCTGACTGGTGTCATTTTAATGAAATAACTAGATATTCGTCAATATTATTCACTTCATCTGTTAGTGGTGTATGCCTTAGTTTGCCTTAGTATATCCTGTAATTCTTAATTAAAGAAGATTATCATGTAAGCAGCTGAAGGAAGCCACTTCCAGGCATCTGTGTGGGCTTTAGATATTGCTGTATACAGGGATGCAGGAGTTCAGTTAGAGTGGTTGGTTGTTGGTACAATGTAATTGATCAGAAATGTCACTGGAAAAGCCTCACTGCTGACAGGAAATATTTCCTCAATGACCGGTTGTGGCTTACTCATTAATTTTACAAACCTGGTGTTGGGGGTGGCTTGTTTAAATGGGACGGTTTAACTAAAAACATGAAAACACATTCGCAAAGTATAATTCAGTACAAAAAAGACGACATCCACAAATGATTAGTTGAATTTAAATGTACTGTTTACTGCAGCAATGAACGGTTGGAAAAGCAGCGCAAAGCAAAGACAGATCAGTGATGTTCTTAAACTTGTTCAACTTTACTTTACATTACATCCTAGTGTAGAATACAAGCTGAAAAAAGCTCAATTTAACACAAATAAAATGAATAAAAGTTTTTAATTTTCGTTTGAATGACTGGCGGGTGGAGGTACTGCAGTACAACAATGTCAATCATCCATCTACATGTAAATTCTTCAGTATAAAATTAGCAACATTGAAATGCAAAAATGATTATGCTAAACTCAAATCTTTCAATATCAGATCCTATCGTTGGGGAAATACTGTATTTGTTAGGACATTCTTTCCTAAGCAGTGCACTTTTGATATGGATTACATGCCTTTAATGCACCTGGCAAAATATCAAATAAAATCCAATAGTTGTTGACCTTTTGTCACACAGGACTGACAGGAAATACCTCTAAAATAAGCTACATAAGCCATTTTCCACTTTCCCACATTTTACAGCCTAAATGAGAGTGTTATATATTCTACATTTCAAATCACCACCAGACTGATTTGTTTAGCTCTAAGCTGCCTCTGAATACTCATCAGTGGCTTCACAAACTTTCTCATTCACATTATAGGTAATTAACGCCTATTTTTAGGTCCAGAAGAAGTTTAGACGTGTTTGTTTACTGCAGAGTTTTAATTCATACTTGTATAAAGTGTACAGTGAAGCAATAATTATGTTTGAAGATAAATAGATGCTGCAGTAGTGCTAACAGTAGGTTTGCTCTGCATTCCGATTGTGCCGCCATCTTGGCTGCTAGGAGACACAGTATGAAGGAAACTGTTTTCATATGCTCACTACATTTCTATTTTCTACATTTGATGAATCAAAAATGAGACATCCTGACACCAGCAAATCATTTTCTCTGCTTGTCACTTTAGAAGATGATCTGTCAAAACTGACTTAGTGTCTGAAATGTGCTTCTTCAGTTGTGCACCAGAGCTAAACGGCTAGTGTAGCTAACACTCATCAATTAATGTGTGCCTGTTATCTCAAACAGTCTTTTTCATTGGGTTTCTGCCCCTGTGACATACTGTTATCTGTACAATGCATAATAAAACATTAGTTATAGTATTACATTTAAAAACAGTTATAGTACTAAATAGGCTGTTAAGTTCAGCATTAGTAGAACATTTTCATCCATGTTTATACAAACCCCATTTCCAGCATGTTTGAACTTTTTATAAAATGCAATAAATCAAACTGTCAAAAATACAAAGACAAGATTTCCATTGACCAAATTATTATCATTTAAATGTAGAAGTTCATGGCTGCAAAACATTCCAAAAAATGTTGGAAATGTGGCAAGTTTAGCATTTAGGAACTGAGGATGAGTTTTAGAAGTACAGGGGGTCCTCCACTTACGTTGGGATTGCATTCCTCTGAGTGTGATTTAAGTCGAAACTTGTTTAAATAAGCGCCAACATGTGTAATGCCATTGCTCTGTCAGTCCACCAGAGGGAGACATTCACCCACCTGAAGCTCTGTTATGCCCTTTTCTGAGCATTTTATTCTATCTACATTCACTCTCACTTTCACACTAATTTTTTTAAAGGAGTGGGGATGGGAAGGCGTTGCAGGAAGGTAATTACATAAGTCGAAGACCTCATGTAGTCTTTTTGGCTGTTTTGATGATATGATGATGATATTGTAACGGTCCTGGGTGCTGCCATGGGCTGTGGGGAAGAAGTGCATCATGGGTGTTTGACTAAAGTCACTGTTTATGCTGTGTTTATTCTTGTGCTGTGTGTTTTACAGGCAGAGGAGCAGGCTGCACACTTTATTCATGTTGTTTCTGATGTGAATGTGTTCATAGGAGCGAGTTGGTGATGGACAGTCAGACTCACCATGGATGTGACAAGTTTGGCAAATGATAACTCGGTGGGTCTGGCCTCCATCACCATCCTCGCTCACAGGTTCATGCTCGTGCGCATCCTCACCAGTAGGGGGCGCACAGGGTACAGGTTGGTCTTTGTAAAGACTGGTTGAGCAAGCAAACAAAACCTGGCTAACTTCCTGGTTGGTTCAAAGAGACATAACTTGTGTGTGAGTGGTCATTTGGTGGTTCTCCCTCCCCGAGAATCACTACAATATAATCAAGTTGGTCAGCAAACCAAGAAAACCCATTTCTTTATGCCTTTGTCATTTAAAATAAAAGTTACAAACTGTAGGTTTTTGTATTGCTTTTTGTGCAATACAGTGCTAATTGTTCATAAGACTATAAACTTAATTATTAATCTCCACTATTAGCTGTAGCTTCTAATGAAACTTTGTACATCATATTTTTATTAGAACTCTTTGGTCGCTTAAACTACAGTATTCATACTTTGAGAAAGATGAATTGTTTTATATTGTAATTGGAAAGAGTGCATCTTTCAAATCTAAAAATTCACATTTTCATTGTCAACAACATTGTTTTTAGTTTTAAGTGGGACAATTAACCAGTGAACTGCCTGTAGTGTAAACAGGCTAATCAGAAGTAATCAAGCATCCATATGATGGAACCACCGTTAACTAGGAAGCTGCCACATGACCTTCAGTGTTTAAGACTCCAACCAGAACAAAATCTATAGTTGCTGTTGTTGACCAAAAGAATGATGGAAATTAATTGCCATATGAATCATGTTATTGGTCAAAAAAAGTGCAGTTTTCTCTAAATTGTTCAGTTTCCACAGACAGGCCGATATGTTTTCGGAGTCTGCTGTGTTGGGTTAGATCTGTGTCTGGCTCCAGTGCTGTTGTTGTGTTCTGGCACTTGGCTTTGCTCTGGACTCGCTGCCGTTTCCCCGGACCTTCTGTGCGACAGATGTCATTGTTGTTCTCATGCTGCACATGTGACTGAAACTCCGCATGTCTGGAAGGTGCTTTTCCATGTTAACTAGAAACATTTTGGAAAATCTGCTCCATATTTCAGCCTGGACAAATCAGCTCAGAATGACATTAATCTACAGGAAGGTTTTGTTAGTAAGTTGAACCTTTATAAAGTTTATTGTAATATTTTTTACACATTTTTAAAATGTAGTTATGTATAATGTTTCACTTGATTCATCTCTTTTTTCTAAAATGAACTAACAAAGGCAAGAGAACGAGAGCTTTCAGTCATGGCCACAACTTAGTGAGGTGTTTGAATGACTTAATTATCTTGTTCCTACTGCTTACTAAGTCCTAGTGGTGAATTAATTATGTTGTTCCCTCAAAGTCATGGGCTCATTACTGACTGTGGCCTGTGGCCAAAATTGTTTTACATTTTTTATTAAGAAACAGAGCTCCATTTGAATCTGGTTTATACATTGAATTACATTTGGTATACAGTCTGTTGACCTCTGACAAAAATAAAGACAAGAATATGGCAAAAATGCTTTTAAAATGTAAATAATAATAAAATAACTGTCTTGTCTTCCAAAGAGGAACTCTACATCAACAATATTAGGCAGGTGGTGTTAATGTTATGGCTGATGCTTTAGTTTTCAGCAGTGATGGACTTTAAGGAAAAAAGGGAAATAGTTTGTCACTGCGATTGTACCTTTAGTAATCAGGAATCTAATTAATGTTGTGTGTTTGTACTGGAGAAAGAACAAACATCCTTTATGTATTTGCCATGTTTTTGTCAACTTTTGACATTAAAAAAACGGTTTAAACCAGAAGTGTGAATTCAAATTGAATATGAATACAGAGTTCCTCGTGTTACATCCCACTTCACATACAGCAATTCATCGCTTCATCGGTTACATCGCTGGCTGACGAATATACTTTGCGATATACGATGAAGATGGCGTTTTGCCGTTTGCTCTGTTTCGCTTGTGTTGCTTGTTGGAAACTTAATTATGGCTCCCAAGCGTAAGACAGACTCTACTAAAGGTCTGGAACTGTATCATTACCCACCCGTTTTCCCGCACCAGACACTACATAGACCACAATGCATTGCTCCACATGAAACACGCCACAACCCACAATTAATGCCTACGAGAGAGACTCATATCAGCTATATGCTGCTACTTGTTCATGTTTAATAAATATATGGCATCATTACATGCCTTAGAACCCTGATGTTTAACTGCTCTGCAATTCAATAACATCTCTAAAATTAATATTTAATGCACATCAATTACATAAAAATGTCATTAATGAATCTTTGCCTTTAAATAAGGAGAAAACTATGTCGGCCAGTGTAAAAAAATGTACTAAACTGTAACTGTACAGTACTGTGTTTTCCGAGAGTGTAACTGAAACTGAAGGAATTCCTTGCCAGGACTATTGATGAGCTACAGAAATGGATACAAAAGGCCACACAATTACTTTTGCATGATGAAAGAGGCAGTTGGAAAGGTCTGTTGTGTAATGGCAAAAATGCTTTGAACTATGTCCTCAAGTTTGTTCCAACCATTCTCTCAGAAGAACAACCAAACCCCAACCTGAGGTCACGAAGTGAGTCTGTTCAATTATCTCAGGCTTTGCAGAGATAGTTTTGTGTCTGGCTTGAACTCATGCTTGAGCATCTGTAGCTCTCAGACTGGAGATGGAAGATGGAAAATGTCAGTGAACATTGTAATAACTTCTTCGCCTGTTGCTGTCTTTGTCATTTTGACCTGAGAAAATATGAAATCACAACAATATGAAAACACATCACATGATATTTAATTCTCCTCAGCTCAGATGGTGTACAGTGACTGTAGGGTTTGTAGGGTTGTCTCTGATTCCTGATTGGCCTACAGCTGCATGTGTAATCCAACCAATGATGGAGGGGCATGCTCCTATTAATCTGAATCTAATTATTAATGTAATAAACCATTTAGTGTGGGTTGGGTTGAGGAATCGTTAGTGTTTGTGTTATAACAAACTATATAAAATCCTCTTGATCAAGGACTTTACCTGACTTTAAGGGAAAAATACCTTGGAACCCAACATGTTTCTGTATTCAACAGAACGCAGAGGCCAGACAGAATATTGCCTTGTGTCTGTAGTTTCATCTAGAGCTCAAGACAATTCCTTTATAGCATTGTCTAGAAATCTGAACACTTTCTAGGTTTGCTAGGTGAATATTCCGCTGACATTTAACAAATCTTTAACGTCATTAAAAGAATACTGTTAAGTGAGATAATCATGATTTATTACAGATGGTTCTTACTATGCGGGTGCTGGGGATTTTTATTCTGAAATTATTCAGAAGACATTTTGAGAATACTGGGGAAATTTTTCCAATGGCGTTTTGAGAAAAAACATAAAATAATTCCAACTGTGTTTTGAGAATACCGGGAAAATTATTCTGACTGGATTTTGAGAATACCAGGAAAATTATTCCAACAACATTTTGAGAATACCAGAAAAATTATTCTGACAACATTTTGAGAATACCAGGAAAATTATTTTGACAACATTTTGAGAATACCAGGAAAATTATTCCGACAACATTTTGAGAATACCAGGGAAATTATTCCAACTACATTTTGAGAATACTGGGGAAATTATTCCGACAACATTTTGAGAATACCAGGAAAATTATTCTGACAACATTTTGAGAATACCAGGAAAATTATTCCGACAACATTTTGAGAATACCAGGAAATTTATTCTGACATTTTTATAATACCAGGGAAATTATTCTGACAACATTTTGAGAATACCAGGAAAATTATTCCGACAACATTTTGAGAATACCAGGGAAATTTTTCAGACAACATTTTGAGAATACCAGGGAAATTATTCCGACAACATTTTGAGAATACTGGGGAAATTATTCTGACAACATTTTGAGAATACTGGGGAAATATTTTCAGATGTACTGATCTCTGACTCAGGCTTTTATACCCATTCTTTACACCCATTTATACCCAGTCTATATTCAACCTAGCCAATGGAAATGCAAGAATCCAATGAGCAACTGTCACAGTAGGATGCCTATAAGCATGTGTGCCCAAGCCCCCTGGTGATGAGCAGGTCACAGAACATTGTGTGGAGACAACATCCAGTGATATGTCACTTCAAAAGATTCACCATCTCATGCATGTTAGTTTGATATCAAGCATGCCAGAGTAAATGTCCCAATATGTTACATGTCCTCTGATCAACTGGCTCACTGGTTTCTCATGAATTTTTTACATATCAAATGGGTCATAACCATCCAGGAGTTGCTTATAATAACAATGACAGAGGATGAACCTCTGCCCTCTCAGGGGCTTAATTTACAATCTTATCAGTTACAAAGCACCAACAGTTCAAGATCTGTTCATCTTGGTTCTTCAACCCTACATAACCCTGGTCCTGGGCATCTACTGCTCTGATGTACATTTGAGGAGTCAGCATTTTGGATGACAGATTGTCCATGAGATGGGTTGGTGACCACTGCCATAAAGAAAATCCCTCCCCAAGTGCAGTCACTTTCACAAAAAATAATAAATTGATATATTTACCTAAATTTACCAAACCAAACAATGTGAGTGATTAGGAATTTCAGTCAGGACAGTCAGGTTGGTTCCAGCATATACCTTTGTTAATAGTGTTGACTCTAAACTTTAAATCAATAGAATATGTGTAAAACCTGATTAGCATTGTGTGTTTGTATTGGAGAAAGAACAAACATCCTTTATATTTTTTGCCATATATTTTGTCAACTTTTGACATTAGTAGAACTGTTCAAACCAGAAGTGTAAACTAAAACCTGTTGAATCTGATTGGATCTGAATTCAAATTGAATATGAAAATAATTCCACTGCAAATTAATTTCGTCACCATTATTATGTAATGCACATCAATTACAAAGCAAATGACAATGATGAAGTCAAGGCTTTACAAAGGTAATTTTAGAATTTCATCCATGCATGTATTTTAATGCATATTTTGACAGTAAAACAATCACAGTAGTTTGTATGCTCATTTGAGGTGGGTGGGTTTTTACCCTTACAAAAGAAATGTGATCAATTCCAGTATAAATAAATGAAACAGACAAATGAAGGAACTAGGTCAAGGTTGCTGGGTTATAGTCCCAAACAGTTTCCTAGGTCTTAGTCTGTCATGTGTTTGTTTTATGTGTTATCTCTGCCCCCCTCCACGTGTCTTGAGTTAGTCTATGTATTTAGAGCCCCTTATGTCAGTCCATTCTGACGATTGTTCTTGGTTGTTCTAGTCCTTTTGGTTATTCCACTGTATCTTTGGTTGTTTATCATTAAAAGTTCAGTATGTCATATTCTATGCACATGAGACACAGTGGCAGTGGGAGTTAAAAATGGCGGCATGTGGAGGAACCAGGGAGAGACGTTACTGGCACAAACAAGCTCACTGCTGTCATTGATCTGGTCAAAATCCTTCTCAGCCGGCAAGAAAGGGGCTTCCCTTGGAGAGAATTTTTGTTTGGGGGGGTGTGGCGGGGTGTGTGTCGGGGTGTGTGTGCTATGTGTAGAGCATGCCCTCAGCAGCAATGAGGTAGGAGAGCAGAGGAGACGTTGCTGCTTTAGGTGATGCTGTGCAGCCCCAAGATGGATTCTGATCTCTCTTCCTTGGAGGAAGAGTATTGGCGTCTCTGCTCGTTGAATCCCCGGAGTCGGTTAATAGAGTCAACTCATTCACGCTATAAACCCCTGCAGCTGTTCTTCGTTCCTGCCCCAACCAATTAAAGGCACACCTCCTACTCAGGCAGTGAGCGTCGAAGGCACACTTCCTCTTAAGCCATCAAGCATTAAGAGCTTGCATCCTCTTCAGCCAGTGAGCATCTAACGCACATGTTCTTTTAAGTCAGTAAGCAGCGAAGGCTTGCATCCTCTTCAGCCAGAGAATGTCGAAGGCTTTCTTCCTCTTCAGCTAGAGAGCGTCGAAAGCTCATGTCCTCTTCAGCCAGTGAGAGACGAAGGCTTACATCCTCTTCAGCCAGGGAGAGTCGAAGGCATGCCTCCTTCAGCCAGTGAGTGTCAATGGCACACCTCCTCTTCAGCCAGCAAATATCGAAGGCACACCACCTACTCAGCCAGTGAGCATCAAAGGCATGCCTCCTACTCAGCCACCGAATGTGTCAAAATCATGCATTTTACTCCGGCAGTGAGCATCAAAGGCACGCCTCCTCTTAAGCCATCAAGCATTAAGAGCTTGCATCCTCTTCAGCCAGCAAGCGTCGAAGGTTCACATCCTCTTCAGCCATAGAATGTCGAAGGCTTGCTTTCTCTTCAGCCAAAGAGTGTCGAAGGCTCATGTCCTCTTCAGCCAGTGAGAGTCAAAGGCTAACGTCCTCTTCAGCCAGGGAGAGTCGAAGGAATGCCTCTTCTTCAGCCAGTGAGTGTCAAAGGTTTGTTTCCTGTTTAGCCAGTGAGCATCAAAGGCATGCCTCCTAGTCAGTCACAGAGTGTAAAGGCATGCATCCTGCTCAGCCAGTGAGCATCGAAGGCACGCCTCCTCTTCAGCCATGGAGCGTCGAAGGCTTGTGTCCTCCTCAGACAGTGAGCGTCAAAGGCAAACGTTCTCTTCAGCCAGTGAGCATCGAAGGCATGCCTCCTCTTCAGCAAGCAAGCGTCAAAGGCTTGCATCCTCTTCAGCGGTGAGCCTCAAAGGCATGCTTCCTCTCCAGCCAGTGAGCATCAAAGGCACGCCTCCTGCTCAGCCTGTGATCATGGAAGGCACACCTCCTACTCAGCCAGTGAGAATCAAAGGCATGCCTCCTACTCAGCCAGTGCGCATTGAAGGAATGACTCCTACTCAGCTAATGCGCATTGAAGGCATGACTCCTACTCAGCCAGTGCACATCGAAGGCATGACTCCTACTCAGCCAGTGAGCATCACAGGCACACCTCCTGCTCAGCCAGTGAGCATCAAAGGCATGCCTCCAACTCAGCCAGGGCGCATCAAAGGCATGAATCTTACTCAGCCAGTGAGCATCTAAGGCATGCCTCCTACTCAGCCCGTGAGCATCTAAGGCATACCTCCTACTCAGCAAGTGAGCGTCGAAGGCATGCCTCCTTTTCAGCCGGGAAGCATCGAAGGTAGACCTTCTCTTCAGCCAGTGAGCATTGAAGGCATGCCTTCTCTTCAGCCAGCAAGCATCAAAGACATGCCTCCTACTCAGCCACAGAGCATCGTAAGCACACCTCTTACTCAGCCACCGAGTGTCAAAGGCACGCGTCCTCTTCAGCCAGTTAGTGTCGAAGGTTCATATCCTCTTCAGCCAGCGAGCGTCGAAGATTCGTATCCTCTTCAGCCAGTGAGCGTCGCAGGCACACCTCCTACTCAGCCTGTGATCATGGAAGGCACACCTCTGCCAATGAGAGTGAGGGTCTACACATCACTGTTCCAGCCAAGGACATCCTCTTCAGCCATCAAGTGTCGAAGGCACGCCTCCTCTTCAATCAGGGAGCGTAGAAGGCTTGCATACTCTTCAGCCAGTGAGTGTCGAAGGTACACCTTCTCTTCAGCCAGTGAGTGTCGAAGGTACACCTTCTCTTCAGCCAGTGAGTGTCGAAGGTACACCTTCTCATCAGCCAGTGAGTGTTGACGGCTTGCCTCCTCTTCAACCAGCGAGCGTTGAAGGCATACCTCCTCTTCAGCCAACAAGCATCAAAGGCATGCCTCCTACTCAGCCACTGAGTGTCATAGGCACACCTCCTACTCAGCCACCGAGCGTCAGAGGCATGCATCCTCTTCAACCAGCTAGCGCCGAAGGTTTGTATCCTCTTCAGCCAGTGAGCGTTGCAGCCACACCTCCTACTCCTGTGATCATGGAATGCACACCACCTGCCAATGAGGGTGAGGGTCTACACATCACTGTTCCAGCCAAGGACATTTTCTTCAGCCATCAAGTGTCAAAGGCATGCCTATTCTTCAGCCAGTGGGCGTAGAGGGCTTGCATCCTCTTCAGCCAGTGAATGTCGAAGGTACACCTCCTCTGCAGCCAGTGAGTGTTGAAGGCTTGCGTTCTTTTCAGCCAGTAAGCGTCAAAGGCACGCCTCCTCTTCAGCCAGTGAGCATCAAAGGTACACCTCCTCTGCAGCCAGTGAGCGTCGAAGGCACGCCTCTTTCAGCCAGTGAGTGTCAAAGGCTTGCCTCCTCTTCAGCCAGCATGCGTCTAAGACTCACGTTCTTTTTAGCCAGTGAGCAGTGAAGACTCGCATCCTCTTCAGCCAATGCATGTTGAAGGCTTGCCTCCTGTTCAGCCAGTGAACGTCAAAGGCCCTAGTCAAGTCTTGTGTTCCTTAGTCCTTAGTCTTGTCATGGTCCTTTGTCGTGCCTTGTTCTGTGTTATCACCCCAGGAAATGGTTCCTTGTGGAAGGGTACTGTCTGAAAAGGGGACTGACAGAGGTCTGAGAAGGAGGACGCCAGCTTGTTGAGATTGTGGACTAAAGGTTGGTGAAAAGAGTTTTGTTGGATTGAGCGCGAGTGAGAGGGGCGGGAAACCCACACCTCAACAGCCAGCACGCGGTGGCTCAGAGGAGCATGGGCCTTGGCGATGGAGGGAGAATTAAAGGAGGGCGGATCCCATTGCAGCGAGTGAGGCGCCGCCGCAGCGGAGAGAGCGGATGAAAGGGAAACCAATGCAAGAGAAAAGCGGGAGGAGCTGATAGCCAGAAAGAGTGAGGAACCACGAACCTGTGAGGGCCGGGAATCCGCCCGCTCACGCTGTTGCCGGTGGTCCGAGACCCAGCTATTCTCTTAGACTATGGGTTTTCCTTCTTCTCCTCCTCCTAACTCTTTCTCACAGGTGCAGAAAAGGGGCCAGGCCGGCGGAAAGAGAGAACCGTACGTCCCGCTGGGAGGGCCATGTGGACCTCAGCCGAAGAAGGGCTGACGCTGGGGCGAAGGGAGTTTCTACCCCAACCAACCAGACGGAGGACCAGACTCTGAGTGAAAGGGCGGTGCCAGTATCCCTGAAAGAAGGAGAAGAGAGAAAGGACTATGAGGGGTTCTCTTCTACGCTGTCGTACTGTCGTTGGTGGAATCTTTGGTTCCCCGTTGAGAGGGTGAAATCCAGCACCAGAGATCCCTGGGACAGCAGGAGACGGAGGAGGTGGCAGGCATGCCACACAAGCGGAATGAGACGCGATTGGAGGGGCAAAACCCTGCCAGAATGGGAGCAGCTACTGGAGGACTGTATACTTTGAGTGATTCTCCCCCTTTTTTTAAATGTTGCGGTGTAAATAAAGCACAAGTGTTAAGCAAAATTTAGTGTGGACTGATCCTTGGTGCCACCTGGCATGGTGCCCGTGTGACACACTGTATGTGTAGATGTTTATCATTAAAAGTTCAGCATGTCATATTCTATGTTCTCACTTGCGCCTAATTCCAAAACACTCCGCAAAAACTTGCAGGATCTTTTCTAGGGCTGAAAAATATTTCTGTATCCAGTTTGTCTTATATACACATATAAACAACATACAAGCATCCCTTACACAAAATACATTCCCACAGTATGGCTTCAGAGGTCAGTTTGTTTACCTTCTTGTATATAAAAACAGTTTCAAGCTACGTTTGACTTCAGAAGTCTGTAAAAAAGGTATTTTAATTCAATTCAATTCAGTTTTATTTCTATAGCGCCTTTTACAACAGAAGTTGTCACAAAGCAGCTTTACAAGGTCCG
>JBBIGC010154731.1:0-17583 GCA_037576955.1 Lepidarchus adonis
TGTGTGTGTGTGTGTGTGTGTGTGTGTGTGTGTGTGTGTGTGTGTGTGTGTGTGTGTGCGCGCGCGCGTGCGCACTAGTATCTGGGTTCAGACATGGAAGAGTTCCACGGCCGTACTCTTCACGATGAAGACAGTGTGCAGAACCTGCCTGTTCTCCCTCACGCTGCTCTCATACTGATCCCGGGACAGACGCTGCCGCTGCAGCTTTTCCGGCCGCAGGAGGTCAGCATGTTCCGTAACCTGGTTAGCCATGACCGCACATTTGCTGTGCTCGCTCACAGGTAAGTCCATTATCATGGCTTATAAAGCATGAAAACTCATAACTCTTTAATCAGCTGATGAATGGCACTTGAAAAGCACCAGGTTTTTTGTAGTAATCAAGTTATTTGTACTAATCAAATCATTTTAATTGTATTTCACATAATCATTAACTTTTTAGAAATAATATATTGCATCTTTACACTCTTATGAATGTATTATGTTCTCTTTTTTGTGTTTAAGATAATCCACAATACCAACTCTCTACCTTTGAAGAGTTTTGTTCAGCTTTAGTCTGAGACAAACTTTAAAATGTCTTGTGTCCATGGTTGTGCCTTTGTTTAGTGTGAAGACTTTTACAGATTTTTAAGTATTTTAATGTATATTTATAAATTATAATTGGTATTGCTTAAAGGTGTCTTTAAAGAGCTCAGAGACGTGCTACTAATTTAGGTTAAGTTTTAGGTTTAGGTAGTAGAGTTGGACTTTTTAACAGATCTTTGAGAGCCAGAATTCTTGCTGATTTTCTCAGGTGTTCAAATAATTATGTGCAGCAGTGCAATACAAATAAATTCTTTACAAATCACCCAATGTGATTTCCTGATTTAAAAAAAAAATGCTGTTTCTCACAGTGGGAATGCACCTATAATGTGAATTTATATATATTTATATATATTACACACTTAAATACAAGTCTAAAATACCAAATGCCAATAAATCTATTTTATAAATGTATATATAAAAAATTAATAAAAAAAAAAAATTACATTGTCTTTATAAATGCATTAGGTGGCGGTGCTGCGTGAAACAGCATTTACACTCTGTCCTGTGTATGCTTTTGTATTGACAATAAAACTCTTAAATCTGTGTAGGGCTCCCCATGTCAGTCTGCGGGTGGAGTGGGTAGCATTCCTAAACCAATCACTAATTTTGGGAAATCTGCATTTTCCTTTAACCTTGTTAATTAATAACTTAATTACTTTTAAATATTGCAGCACTGATCATTATTTTTTCATGGTGAATTTAGAAAATGGATTTTAGGTTGTCAGTCAGCGAGAGCTAGCTGCTATGATGGAGAGAAGCTATGTTGATATCTTTGCAATAGACCAGATGGAGGGGGAGAAAAGCCAGGTGTGTCTGAGGTGGGTTTAAATTGTTCTGTCATAGCGTGGCTGGGAGGAGACATGGGGTAGGAGTTATTCTGACGGAAGAGAGTGTTTTGGATGTGAAAAGTGTGTCAGGTTGAGTAGAGTATAAGCCTGGAAATCAAAGGGGTGATGATGAATACTGTTTGTGCGTATGGTCTGCAAGTTGGGTGTGATAAGAAAGAGGAATTCTGGAGTGAGCAAGATGAAGTGCTGAAAAGTGTACCCAAGGGAGAGAGAGTGGTAATTGGGGCAGAGTTCACTGGGAACTTTTAGGGGAAGGGAACAGAGGTGATGAGATGATGGGCAGGTATGGCATCAAGGAGAGAAATTAAGAAGGTTTTTAGATTTTGCAACAAAAAAAAAGGCTCAAGAAGAGGAAGGAACACAGGGTGACATATAAGAGTGGAGGAAGATGCAAACAGTTATATTATGATTATATCCTGTGTAGGAGGGTCAGTCTGAAGGAGATTGGAGACTGTAAAATAGTGTAGATAAACAGCATGGTGGTCAGTAGAATAACTATAGTGATCAAGAAGATGAGGAGAGTAAGGACTTAGCCAATGTTAAAATGGTGGAAGTAAAGAAGATGGAAGAGGATTGCAAAGAATTGGGATAGCCAGAGAGACAAAGAAAGAAAACAGGAGTAGCAAGAAAAAAAGGTAGGCAGAAGAAGGCAGAAGATATTTACCTTATATATAAATAATATTTGAAGGTGCGCTTTGAGGGGCTGAAGAGTAAAGGGTTGGGTGATCTAGTGTGAATAGTGAACCAGGAAGTGGAATTAAGGATGGCTATGAAGAGAATGGAAAGGCTGTTGGCCCAGATGACATACTTGTAGAAGTATGGAGATGTTTAGAAGCGATGGCAGTGGAGTTTCTAACCGGAATATTTAATACAATTTTGGAAAGTGTAAAGAATACCAAAAGAGTGAAGAAGTGTAACAATTTTCAAGAATAAGGGTGATGTGCAGAGTTGTAGTAACTCTAGAGGGATAAAATTGATCAGCACCAGTATGAAGTTATGGTAAAGAGTAGTGGAAGCTACTACAAACACAGTGTTTGACCTAAGGATGTTGATGGAGAAGTATATGGAAGGTCAGAAGGTGTTTTGTGGACTTGTGAGGAAGTCAGGAGTGGTACAGGATATGTATAAGGGCAATGTGACGGTGGTGTGGTCTGCAGTAGGAGTGACGGATGCGTTCAAGGTAGAGGTGGGATTATATCAAGGATCAGTGCTGAGCCATTTCTTTTTTGCAACAGTGATGAACTGGTTGACAGATGAGATTAGACGGCGTCTCCATGGACCATGATGTTTGCCAAGGTGGAGTTACATCAAGGATCATTTGTGAGCCCTTTCTCGTTTGTACTAGTGATGGACAGAATGACAGGCACCCGCGTGGACTATGATGTTTGCAGACATTATGATGTGTAGCAATAGCAAGGATCAGCTGGAAGAGACAGAGGAAGGAGAGGAATGAAAGTAGGAAGACAGAATACATGAGTGTGAATGAAAGGGACGACAGCAGAGTGGTTAGGATGTACGGAGTAGAAGTAGCAAAGGTAGAGGAGTTTAAATACTTGGGTTCAGCTGTAAAGAGTAACAACGAGTGGAAGAAAGGTGAAGAGTGCAGGTAGGGTGGAGTTTGTGGAGAAGAGGCGTAGGAGTCATCTGTGAAAGACGGGTACCAGTAAAAGTGAAAGGGAAGGAACCAGTTGGAGATGGTGGCACTAATGGAAAGGCAGACAGCAGAGCTGGAGGTGGCAGAGTTAAAGATTAAAGCTAAGATTTGGATTTGATCAGATATTCGTATATCAGAGCGACAGCTCAGGTTTGAATACAAAGTCAGAGAAGCGTTGGTTTGGACGTGTGTGGAGGTGAGAGGGTGAGTATATTGGGAAAAGGCAAGCAAAAGAAAAAGAGGAGGTTTATTGATCTGGTGAGAAAGGACATGTAGGTAGGAAGAGAAAAATGCAGAGGACAGGAAAAAATGGAAACAGGATCTACTGTTGCAACCCCATAGGGGAGCAGCCATAAGTGGGAGGAGCAGTCATTCTTACATTAATTTAATGGGGAAATGTTTTTTTATGCATGATTTGTGACTGTGTGTGTATGTTTTGTGAGGGCGCAGGGTGTAAGCGATGGCTACATGTTTAGAAATGGGAATATTGTGTAGTAATTTTATTTTTTAATTTGTATGTTTACCGCCCCAAAGACTACAAATTTTTTCTGCTAACTGAGGTGCAGGATGTCTTTATTAATTAATATTAATGTATATTTATTTTGTCAAATAAACTGAATAAAGTAAACAAGTTTAAAGTTAATTTTTCTATTAATCTGAAACTAGAACACTCTCCGATAAGTCCATACATGCATGTGACCTGTTTAACTGTCCCATTCATGCTGTGGAAACGGGAACATCAGATATGTTTCCAAATAGAAATATTTCTTCTTTCTTTGGTTTTGATTAAGACACAGTTTTAGATTCTTCTGCTCCTTTAAAAAACTGAGGTTGCACGGGATCTGTCATTAATGAAGTTAAAAATGAAAACTTCTGAAATCAGAACTTCTCTGTAGTCCTGATACAAGTGGAGGAGAGCTAAAGGCCGAGTTTGGGACAACGGCAGAGATCTACGCCTTTCGTGAGGAGCAGGAGTACGGAATTGAGACTGTGAAAATCAAAGCTATCGGACGGCAGCGCTTCAGAGTGCATGACATTCGCACACAAGCAGATGGGTGAGAGATCAGAATTGCACGGCACAGTATGCTTCAGTAAAATAATGCATTTCATTAAACGGCTGATGTTTCTTTTTTAAGCATTCGCCAGGCAAAGGTGCAAATTTTGCCCGAGAGGATTCTGCTTGACCCGCTGTGTGCACTTCAGCTCTCGTCCCGTGCACGCACACAAGCTCCAATCCCCAAGCAGACACAACCACAAACCCAAGTGCAGCGTGGGCAAACCTACAGAAGGGTAACTACAATAAGACAGAACCAACAGGGTGTTATGATGTACTCTCTTTCTCTCTCACACACTCTCTCTCTCACTCTCTCTATCAGAGAAAGCAATACCCTGCTAGTATGACCCGATGGCCTCCCTGGGTGTATGCCCTCTATGACTCGGTGAGCTTCATAAAGGTTATAAATCTCCACACAGACACCCAGATCACTGCATATGCATAATGGAGGTTCTCTTCTGTGTTTGTTTGTCACAGGAGACTTTAATGAGTAGAGTAAAGAGGCAGCTCCATGAATGGGATGAGAACCTCAAAGATGAATCTCTGCCTGCAAATGCTATAGGTACATATGCAGATATAATCCACATTATACACACTTATGGCTGACCAATGAACACACCCTGTGCAAGCAAAGAAAATGCTGTTTTAAACAATGCACTGTTTCTCTGAACCTCCATCTCTCTTTTTAGATTTTTCATACAGGGTGGCTGCCTGTTTGCCAATAGACGATGCTCTTAGACTGCAGCTGCTTCGGATTGGCAGTGCCATTCAAAGACTGCGCTGTGAACTGGACATCATGGACAGGGTGTTTGTTTGTGTATTTGTGTGTGTGGGAGACAATGGTAAAAAATATTTTCTTAATGTTTTAATCCGATTTTTTCTGTTGTCACAGTGCACATCTTTGTGCTGCAAACAGTGCCAGGATACCGAGATCACAACCAAGAATGAAATCTTCAGGTAAGACCTTCATGAGGTCCAAAGATTTGCAAAATAAGCAGAGATAAGTCTGAACTAGATTTAAAATGGATTACATTTTTATTGGTGTTGACAGCATATATTGATTTACATTCTTTTAAGACTTTTAAAATATATTAAAGATACTTTAGCCAAAGAACTCTGAGATGTTTATCACTTAAATAAAATAAAAATTCCTTATTCCCTGGCTCTCTCTTTCCGTAGCCTGTCTTTGTATGGGCCAATGGCTGCTTACGTGAATCCACATGGTTATGTTCATGAGACACTGACCGTCTACAAGGCTGTCAACCTCAATCTGATTGGAAGACCCTCTACACTGCATAGCTGGTTCCCAGGGTGAGAATTATCACGTATATGTGATGTGTATATGATTTGTAAACAGTCATGAATAAAGAGAAAAAGAATTTACAGCCAGTTCAGGTATTATTCAATAGTACAATGTAGGGCTGCAACAACTAATCGATTTAATCGATAAAAATCGATTACTTGGCAACGAATTTCATAATTGATTCGCTGTGTCGCGCGACGCGGAGACATTTGATTATTACAAAAAATGAAAACCAACACACTCTGTTTCCCTCTCGCGCACTGATGCTAACAGAGTTAGCGCCTCACAGACAGGGCGGAGCAAACATTTAAAAACAAAACGAGCGGAGGAAGAGGAAAGATATGAGGCAGAGAAATCCATGCGACCCATGGTGGGAGCATTTC
This sequence comes from Lepidarchus adonis, assembly GCA_037576955.1. Taxonomy (NCBI): domain Eukaryota; kingdom Metazoa; phylum Chordata; class Actinopteri; order Characiformes; family Lepidarchidae; genus Lepidarchus; species Lepidarchus adonis. The sequence continues at coordinate 5,825 of JBBIGC010154731.1, forward strand.
ACACTAAATACACAGAAAAAGTGTGTTAACTGGAAAATATGATGAGGAGGAAGGGAGCGTAAGGGAACAGCAGGTAAGTGAGGAACGTAATGTTTACTCGTTATGACAAGTTAGCGTTAGCGCGTTAATAACTGCTGTAAGTAGTAAAGCAGGGGAGTATAGTTACTTTGAACTTTGCATTAAAAGACTAAAGGCACGTTTTTATTCACTCGCCTTTTTTGGACCATTCACTTTTCAATCTGTTGTCATGTATAGCTACACTGCAAAAAAGCTTTTCTTACTTAATTTTGTCATTTCCAGTCCAAATATCTAAAACATCTTAAATCAAGATTACTAGACAAGAAAAATGGCATTAGAAAATTTAATTATGCTTAAAACTTTTGATAGAGATTATATCTCATTAAGTTTCTTTTTCTTACCCCATTGGCAAATAATTTAGCTTGTTTTAAGCCATAACTTAATTTTGAGGCTTTTTTTTCAGAAAACAAGACATAATTTCTTATGCTATTTCACATAGTCTAGTAAATGTATCTTGATTTAAGATTTTTTTTTTAGATATTTGGACTGAAAACAGGACAAAACTACTGGGTTAGAAAAGCATTTTTTGCAGTGTATATTCTGTGCTTTGTCTCATATAGGTTATTATTGACATATATTTGTGTGTGTTTATCTTAAGCTGTGTTTAAATGTGGTGTATAATTGAACTATATTATTATAAAAGCTCAAGGAGCAACATGTTTGTGCACTTTCTAAAGATTTTATTAATAATAAAAGGTTAGTAACGGATGCTTTTCTTGTTTGTTTTTGTCAGATTCATCGATTAATCTGAAAAATAATCGACAGATTAATCGATTATTAAAATAATTGTTAGTTGCAGCCCTAGTACATAGATTTAGGACTGATCATACAATCAAAACTTTAAATGAGATTGATTGAAACCTGAAATACTGTAGTTTATGACCATATTTGTTTTAGTTATAAGAATGTGCCTGATTCCCAGTGAGGTTTGCCTGCTTTTACATATTTATGACTCATTTCACTTAGAATTTTGTGCAGAGACAAATTAAAATTAATCTATTGAACTGTATGTTCAGGTATGCATGGACGATTGCTCAGTGCCGTACCTGTGGTTCTCATATGGGGTGGAAGTTTTCAGCAGTGAAGAAGGATCTGAGTCCCCCACGCTTCTGGGGTCTCACTCGTTCTGCTCTGTTACCCACAATCCCTCAGGCCGAGGAAGGTGCGGAGGGTTCTCGCCTGCTCTGCCTGTGACTTCTGCATGACATGCGGCTCGCGGCACATAAACACATATGCCATAGTCCTCCCTAAAACATCACACTGCGAAGAGAGAGAGGGTGAAAGGCAGTGAGAATAGTGTGGACTGGTCCAAAATGGAGACAATTGTGAACTGAAGAAATGAAGGGCCAGAGAGGGAGAAAGAACAATCTGCTTCGTAAATTAGTTTCCCCCATGCAGAATCGACCCATGTAGACACCGTGAGGCACAATGAACCATTTCATGTCTACGGCTTTTGCAAACATGTTCTTTTCATTGTTTTTTGCTGTTGTAACTGATACTGCTGCACTTTGTCAGTGCAGTGGCTTTGGTGATCTATGCTTTGATGCACAGGACAATTTTATGTTCACTTAACAAAGTAAATGGTCTCATGTTTGTGTATGGACGTTATGAAAGGGGCATCACATGGTGATTATTAGCATTGTGTTAATATGAACAGGATTCCTGTAAATGGGGAGGGACTATTTTGTGCAGATTTTTTTATTGGCCAAAGAAAGAGATCCTAGTTAAGGTTAATAAACAGTACAGAGGACGTTCAATGGCTCTAGGTACCATGTGGTACAAGACGCCACAGTAACTACTGATAGGAAAGGACACAGTAAGAGTTACTGTTATCATTCTGAAGTCATATCAGGGGCATAACTCTGTTTAATGTATTTTTGTATTTTTACTTTGCCCTGTTTCCCCTATTTCTTGTCAATGACAATGTAATTGGATGTATGTGTGTTAAAACACTGAAAGGGTTTTTTCGTAAAATCCTCTATTATAAATGCAGGACAGATACAGATATACAGGTGCATTTTACATACACCCACAATGTGCATATTTCAACAATCTCTCATATCCATAATGATAAAAATAGACATACATGCTCTCAAATGGCCACTGACTGGCACATGTGCTCACATGATTCATCGGGAAGGGAAATAGGATTCAAAAAGGTGTTTGGTTCTAATAAATATGCTAATAAAATCATTTTTGGAATGTCTAATTGTATTAAACATTCTTAATAAGGGCATACACTGAACACGTGCAATTTGGAAATAAGTAAAAAGAAAAAACGACAGAGAAGGATAGATGATGGACGGTGTTGTGAAGCTTCAAATACATTAAGTCTGGCACAATGAAAGATGTTCGTTTCAGAGGAGAACCACCAGGGGGCGATGCGCAACACGACGACTTCTTCTTGAGTTGGTTACGTAATCACAACAAACAGCACGTACTAAGCGTAAGCGCTGTCTGAACGTAATGTTTAGCTGTTACCTTCGTTATAAAGTTGTTTTTTTATTCTTGCTTTAATAAGCGGGCACTCTTTTTTTAGTTTAAGTAGACTTTGCCGTTTTCTGACCCACTGTTGGGTTTTGTCGGCGCTGTTGCCAGTGTGGTGGTTGACCATGCCCCAGCCCCCAGAGAGGCCCCAGCCGCTCCCGCTGGTACGCTCGCTGATCAGTCGTCTCCCTGTTCATGTGGTCTTCTGTAACCGCACTCCCCGAACCGTTGACCTCGTTTGGATCAACTTTCGCGGAGAGCCGCAGTCTTACGGAAACCTGCAGCCGCTGAAGGTGAAGAGGATGACCACATATGTAGGCGAGTATCTCTCCCCACAATTACTTTTCCTGGTACTGCACTAACCCGGTTTGAAAAAAGCAAGACGTGGGTTTTGAGCTGCACATAGACCGCTAAAACATACGCTGACATACGTATATAATTCAATCGCCGAGGTACAATAAATCCCCAGTTTTTTAACCTCACAAACGATAACATTAATCTACGCCTATGCCTTCAACTCTGCGTAGTGTCCTCCCGTTATTTTTCTCGTGTCCTATTCTTTCTTTGGTCGTAACTATTTGAACTTATTTCTTACCTTTTACGCAGACGACGCTCAGACGACCCCCGTTAACCGGAGTCAAGTTAGCAGTAGGTTCGATATTCGCCGATCTTTTCCGTATTTACTGTTTTAAAATGTGACCTAAACATTCAAAACCAACTTTCAAACTCGTGTCTTCGTGAAATAAGATACACACATTGGCTTGTCAGTTAATACCTTAAATAAAATGTATAAAAGTATAAAATGTTCCACCTATTTTGCGAATTTGTACCAGGATTCTGACAGTCCGCAACATTTCAAAATAAAAGACACAAAGGAAAAAAATTATTAAAAACTGTTATAATAAGGGGTGTGAGACCATATCTATATCGACATATCGTCGTCCTTGCTCATGCGATACGATAATGAGATGCCGATGGCAATATCAATATTTAAATTAATAAACATTCGCCGCAATTTTAACTGACTGGCGTCCCTACTTCTTCCCTCCTCTGGGTGGCGCTGCTAGACTGAGTGAAGGAGACTTGCAGGATAGCTGAAGAAGAATTTCCCGTGGATTATTTTGTGACTTTGGAATTTTTTTTCCTTCACTTAAAAACACATTTTGTGTTCACTTGTTGTCTTTGACTTTTACTTATATTTGTTTGATGATCTGAAACATTTAAGTGTTATTAAGTGTAAATATGTAAGAAATGTGGATTTTTTTAAAATCCTGATTCACACCCCTGTATATCAAGCTTCTAAACTTGTTCAACTATAATTTGTAAAAAATGGTTTATATGCCCCATTTCAATTAATACTTTTGTAGGTGTATGCCCTTTTAATGCTTAAAACAGGTCCTTTCAACTTTATTTCTACGTGTGCTTAAAGAATATGACTGGACCTTATCAGGCTTTTTGTTTTTATTTCATATTAATGATTGGTTTGACCACAATTACCTACTTAAATCCCACCAACACTGAGGTTATGGTTATTGTCCCTTTTAGTGCTATGCGTCGATCATTAATCTGATCTATTTCCTTGAGTGCCCAGACCAGCATATATGTAATTGTATGGGTATTTTTCAGTCATTTCAGTAATGTCTGTCACACAGGGCTTTGTGAGGCGCTATATAAATAAAATGTACCTACTTATGTTTTAAGACTATGCCCAGATAGTTCTCAAAAAAGTGTGATCAGTGTTTTTAAACCTTGCTCTATTTTTTTTTTTTAATTCAAAATTTGTTAGATGTTAAGCCACATCATTTCAGTATAGTACATTTGATGCATCAAAAGAGAGAGAACTAAAGCTTTCAAGATGTATATTTGGTGCCATCTCAGCAAGTAACATTGTAATCATGTTAAAAGCTTAAAACTGTAGATTAATGTCTATTCCTCTGTTTATGGCTGACAGGACACCCATGGATGTTTCGTGATGCTGAGTCTGATGATCCCATGTTGGTGAATAATAAAGAGATGTATTTACCCAATGCCTTGGGAAACGGTGAAGTGTCTTTAGCCAACATCACACTCCCAGGTACATTACTTTAAAATGTCTGTGCATAAGAGTGACTTTGGCTTTCGTTTGTTTAGTTGGAGCAGTTGTACAGCTCTCGGGTGTGCTTGTTTTTCCTGTTAGTATTGATGCCACAGACGCATAAAAACTGGACACACACTTTTGAAACGGCTCTTAGGCTCTGTTTTCATACCAAGTCTTCAGCACAGCTACTTATCAGGAACTGTGCTCTTCTCCAAGGTCACATAACCATAAACAATCTCTCTCACACACACTCAAATTACACACACACATAACAGACTTCTAAACATCTCAAATCTAATAAGCACATCAACCATGCATCACTTAAAGATGACATGCGTCAACTATGCATCACCTTAAACACGAGCTATGCATCAGATCACATGACACTTATAAAATCCATACAGATCAGAACCACGACACTCAAACTCTCTCTGGGACAATCTGAGTCACTTCTTTTCTAATCTCTCAGACTTTTTAAAACTCTGACACTTCTCTTTCTCAGGATCCCGACTTTATGCCTTTGTACAAACTTTAACTGCAACATTCTCTCTGTCTAATAAAATCTTTTAAACCAGTTGCCGATTCTGACCTCTTTCTGAAAGGACTTGGCACAAACATTGAAATAACAAAAACGTCATTATCCAGCTTGTAACCATGACACTTTTCGGGCTGTGTGTTAATGTTTAAAAGTTTTTAAATCATTTGTCACTGTGGAGATTGCTTTGGCTTCAAATCTTATTTGTGTGTGTGTGTCTGTGTGTCAGTGTTTTCCTTACAAGAACGCTGTCTACAGGTGGTGAGGCAGCTGGTGTGCAGTGAAGATTTCCATCGTTTAGAAATTGGTCGTTGCCTACAGGAAGACCTTGCTCGGAGACCTAGCATCCACGCTGACCTGCAACGTATCAGCCAACGAGTGGAGCAGAGACTATTGCAGAACAGAGAGGCACAAAACACTTGAATGTGTATACGCTACTGATTGAAATACTTATTGAAATCTTTATTACTGTGCCCACGATATACTGTGTATTCAGAAGACGTGCGTTCACAGAAGAGGGATTTTTAGAATGGACAGTGTAACTATGCAACTGCTTCTTGTTCTCCGTGTACAACAACTGACTGTTTTAAAGAACCTGTATTCTTTTACACAAAGCTATGCTCATTGTTATTCACACATTTCCAAATGGAAATTATTTTTTATTTTGCTGTTTATATAAATGTATGTAAACAAATATTATGTGCATTAGAGTCAGCACCAGACAATGTTGTTTGTTTGAGCAGAAATAACTGTGTTTATAACATTGGTAAACGAAGTTATTTTCTGATATATGTTGAAGAAGCAGTCAAAGTATTTTCTAAGTCCACTTACGTTAAAGGTAAAATGACACTACCTTGTCAGTGAGAATGATCCTCTGGGCATTACAATTGATGAACAGGGTAAGGGGTAATTAAAATTTAAATATAATTAAATTACAAAGTGCCACTATATGTTAAGGGGAGTCAATCAAATGGACATTTTTGAAAAATGTACTTAATTTCAATGAAACCTTTTTTTATATGGTGTAAAAGTGGCAGAATGTTAGAAACATTCATGGAGAAGCACCTTCAAATAAGAAAAAATATTTTTCTTTTGAAATGAAATGCTTTCATGATGAAAACTGAATTTCAGGAGGAATTGTTGATAAATGTTGATTTAATAAAATAATTAAAGCACATGCTTTGAAATGATGCCTCATGAAATTGCTGCATAACTATCTAGGATAATAGCCATAATCAGGAATTACCTTTCATAGGTGGTTTTCTTTCACTTGGTTGAAGAATATGGTCTTACTCACTGCACTTCTCTGATTAAAATGAAGTATGTTTTGATGGATTTGAGGAGTCAGTTATATTGTCATGTGTTAAAAGTGCAGTGTACAGATTGCAATGAAATTCTTACTTGAATGTCTCCTTTGCAGACTGGACAACGATTAAATAAATAAATATATATTCTAGATACGTGTAGGTGAAAAAAAGTGAAGCATATGATTCATTAATCGTCTAAATGAAGTCAGTTATGACGGTGAGGCTGTCGCACGCGCCATGCGGTGAAATGGTGGTTGATGAGAAGTGTGATCGTCCAACTGAATAAGAAATATATCGCTGTAGTGTTAACTTCGTGATTTGTAACTAACCATATTAACAGCAAAAAAGAGAACACCTGACAAACTGAACGGTCAAGATCGCCAATAGGTTGCTCTCTCCATAACCGCCGAGTACCGTAAGTGATCGTAGTTAAGCGGCTAGCGTGGTTAGTATAGCAGCCAGGAAACTGAAGTCGGCTAGCTAGATTACTGTTGACGATGGGTAACGTTTTTTATACTACAAAGAAGTTTTGTAAACCCGTAATATGATTCTGTAAGTGTTAATTTAAAAAACACGCGAAACTGGTTTTAAAAAGATAACAGTAGTTAGGCCATACTCCATCACTGCATGTACAGCTGGCTAAAGGCTAATGTTGGTCGCTTATCCGCTAACGGTAGTTTGTTACTACATTTACATTAGGCAGGGACACCGTTCTTGTAATAAGCAGATCTTTCAGAAACAAATACTTTAAATATTAGAAATATTAGCCAGTATAACACTGGCTTTCCAGTTATTTCTCAAATGTCATGACTCTAACATTGGTTAAGACCGGTTCTGTGGTAAACATGAGGCAGGCCATTGACCTTAGACTCTCCTGCTTGTGTCTGGGCCTGCTCCAATACACGTAACGTATATTACTACATTCACTGAAAAAAATATCTCTTAATGAAAGTTTACATATGTTTAGAGTTCTCTTTACAACTGTGCTCAATGCTATTGTGTCCGTTTGTGCTGCCACAGAAACTGCATTGTACCTGCAACAGCCTTATTTGATGAAATGGATCTTGTTGAGAGTTGGTCTGTATACCTGCTAAATGCCATTGTACAGTTGCTGCTTAGAAGTTAGATCTGCTGAGGCATGACGTTAATAGTGAAATGATTTTTGAGGTTTTATTATTATTTTACTACAAATGACTGATTTTTATGTAGATATCAGAAATTATCTTTCACATTACTAAGTGTTCCCACTATAATTATATTTCTATGTGAATACGGCCTATGATTGAGTCTGCCAGCATTCACAAATGTGTGTTTCAATAAAAAAGAAATTCTCTCTACTGGATTCATGTCAGATGCGTGTGGTGTGTTAATGTTGGCATATTTTATTACTAACACACTGAACTTTCAATTTCTAGGCTTAGCATAATGAACAGTGAAAGGAAAAAGGTGCAGTTTCGTTGGCGTCGTACACTGTCCGGCTCACCTCGAAAGTTCCAGAAGAATAATTTAGGCCTGGCTCTGCCCAAGCACTGTGAGAATTCTGAATCTGAAGAATCGAGTGAGGACTGCTCTTTCAGCCTGAACATGTCTTCTGGGTCAGTTGAACTTTCAGAGCTAGAGACCATTCAGCTTGGCACACCTAAGGGTAAAAAGGAAACAACTTTGAAGAAAGAGCATACTCCCAAAACAGGCTCCCTATCTAGTGATCCCCAAAAATTGTTTGGAAACCAAACCATGGCTGCTGAGGTAAGTACTTTGTGTGGCAATTATGTGAGACAAATTTTGTGGAACAAAACTTTTCATATGATTGGAGAGTGTGAACTTACCTTATATATGTGTGTGTGTGTGTGTGTGTGTGAAGCAAGATACCCGATCGACACAGCAGTCCGCAGTTGGCTCATCACCAACCTCTCTAGGTATGAAACACAAGAACAGGACTTCAGAAGAAGTGTCAAAGGCTGTCTGTCGCAGAGCAATCACTGAAGTTATCGGGGATGGTAAAAAGAAATCCCCCTCGACTGCAGACAGTGTCAAGAGCCCCTCTTTAAGTAAAATTACTTTAGTCACCCCCACTGTACAGACAGAGCCTGAAGACAATTCCCACTTTAAAGGTTCTTCCAATGATGAAACATCTGCATTGCTCAAAATAGAAGACCATTTGTCTGCTCCACTCGTATTCATAGATGCCGAAGAAAAGGAGAAAGTGGTGGACACCAGGGTAAGTAGAAGAAATACAGAAAATTTTAAATAAGTTATATTAATGAAGACCATTAGGAGAGACTCCCAAATGGTTTAACTGCTTTGTTGTTGGTAGAATGCAAATTCAAAACGGTGATTAATATTGTTAATTAGGAGTAGTTCTGAATGAACGCTGAATAAAAAATATTTATTCATAAATTTAGTAGCGCCTTAAATGCATTGTCATACTTTATGAAACCTCAGTTAAAATAAATGTATTGAAAAATATATAATATATTAATTAACCGCAGGCCCTGTAATGTATTTTTATCCACATTGCTCATCCCTACTTGTTGCGGATTAATAATGTATATTTATCTCATCTTACCTGTGCAGTGTGTCATTCCGAAAAGTGATGAATCTCCTGACTGGTCAGATGTTGAGGATCCTGTTGAGGTGAAGAACTTTTCTCAGGATGAGTCTCTGGATCAGGAAATAAAGCTAAAGTTAGAGAATAAGCAGAAGATAGAAACAGAGGAGGATGAAGGCCAACCTCCTTTGGAATATGTGTCTAATCCTCTGCCACCATTCAGGCAATCCTCACAATGCCAGTTTAGTTTGCCAATTACTAATGTGAGCCCCTACCATACTTCCCACTCTCCTGTAAGTACAGATGCTTTACAGTCAAATTCAGTACCGTTGAGAGGGTTGCTTCCATCAAGACAGACCCCTCCAGGTGTATCATCTGATTCTTCAGGCCCCAGCGCTGTATATCTGCCTAATAGTTCACGTGTGGCATTGGGTCGGGGTGTCAGATTACAGCAACCATTTATGCGGCCTCCTTTATCTCCAGATCCATTTGCCCTGCCTGTCTGTGCTGACAGAATTACATCACCTGCCCCACTTACAAAGGGGCTGTGTGAATTTTCTCCTGTCATGAGAAACAGATCATCAGATGCATACACCCTCTCTTCAAGGACTTCACCCATCAATGATCGCACCTCCCGTAGCGTGTCACTGGGTTCAGAACCTCTCTGGTTATCAGACTGTGACCACTCCAATGCTGGCACCTTGGGATTTGTGGATACACACTGTCATCTTGATATGCTGTACTCCAAGCTGGGTTTTCAGGGAAGTTTTCAGAGCTTTCGCAAAAAATATTGTAGTAGTTTTCCTGTGGAATTTCGTGGGTGCATCGCTAACTTCTGCAACCCGGGAATTACTCAGAAGCAGGCTATTTGGGAGGGGCTTCTGGAAGAGGAGTTGGTATGGGGTGCATTTGGGTGCCATCCTCACTTTGCCAAGGATTACAACCCCACTCAAGAGCAAAGCATCATGAGAGCGATGCGCCACCCCAAGGCCATTGCATTTGGAGAAATTGGGCTGGATTACTCGCATAAGAATTCTACGGATTCCAGCAAACAGAAAGAGGTACAATAATACTAAGTCTGAGTGGAGTTATACAGTGAAATTAACCCGTAGTTGCCTTTATTAAAATTACTATTAGCTTTTTTAAAAATGTAGTGTGCTTGCATTTGTGTAGGTGTTTGAACGGCAGCTGCGATTGGCTGTGTCCCTAGGAAAGCCTCTTGTCATACACTGTCGTGATGCAGATGATGATTTGTTGGAAATCATGAAGAAGTGTGTTCCCCGAGACTACAAAATACACAGGTTTGTTTCTTCACAGTCTCCTACATGTATTAAACTTGCACAAAATGGCTGATGTCTGCTTTCTGGTTGCCTTTGAGACAGACACTGTTTTACCAACCGTTACTCTGTGATTGAGCCATTCTTGAGGGAGTTCTCCAATCTATGTGTGGGATTCACAGCTCTGGTTACGTATCCTCGTGCTGTTGAGGCTCGAGATGCTGTCAAGAAAATCCCACTCAACCGTATCCTACTGGAGACGGATGCACCATACTTCCTTCCTAGACAGGTGTGTGTATGTATCTGTGTGTCCATGTTTGACCCTGTTTACACCTGGTCACTTCACGCGTCTTGTTCATCAGGATTATTATGGATAAGGCTAAGTCACATTCAAACTTGGGTGTAATGCATCCACAACACATTTAAAACATAAATGAATGAGAACTCAAACCACCACAGGTCACACGTTCAAGCATCCTTATAGCAGTGAAAATGTATCTCTCTATTCTACACAAACTATTGCCACAATACTCCTGAGAATTTACTAAATGTGGGCACACATGACGGATCAAAGCAACGCCAGCAAGCAAGCCACAATAAGTATGAGTATTTTAGCAATTTTAGAAGGGTTTAGGATAAATTTGTGATATAAAACTGAATAATGCAAGTGTCAAACTCTGGAATATTTCATGTTTAAGCAGTTTCTAGACTGTAGATGGTTCTGTATCAACAGTTCACATAGACAGAGCTCAGTGGCACTTGAATGACTCCCCAAAAATACAAATATGCAGCGTTAAGAAAACTCCTACTGAGGGTAAATGAACAGTAAAGGTACCCATAAGTCAACACTTTTAACAGCACAACTGAGACATTACATTGTATTTGGGGGTGCCAGTAATGTGGTTCCCATTCCAACACCCACACCCAATATTTGAATATGAACCAGTTACTAGCACAGGAATTTCATTATTGTATGTGTATTAATACCTATCAATATTTAGTGTCACTTATCATCAAAATCAATATATTGCAAGAACCTTAGTTCAAATTTCTTTTCAAAACTTCTCAATGATATCCATTTATGCCACGTGTCAAACTCAAGGCCCGCGGGCCACATCCGGCCCGGCGTGTAATTATATCCGGCCCGCAAGATCATTTTATAAGTTATTGTAATATTAATGGCCTGGCACTGGTAACGCGATAAACTACAGTTCCCAAAATGCAGCGCTTCAGCTGCCGTCCCGAACACTTCCTGTGTTTATCAAGTCTATCTTATTAAGCTGCAAGTTGTTGCGAGCCTAGCCCTCACGATGGAGAAGAGAGAAGTTGATTCTGAAAACAGAGCCTTTAAAAATCGATGGGAAGCTGAGTATATGGAGCTGATTGAGCTGCAGTGTAATGTTACACTGAAGGTAAAGTAAGACACTGCAGGACCCACACAGTTTATTCA
>JBBIGC010154748.1:0-17582 GCA_037576955.1 Lepidarchus adonis
ATCTTATTTCATCTTATCTTATCTTATTTCATCTTATCTTATCTTATTTCATCTTATCTTATTTCATCTTATCTTATATTATTTCATCTTATCTTATCTTATTTCATCTTATCTTATTTCATCTTATCTTATCTTATTTCATCTTATCTTATCTTATTTCATCTTATCTTATCTTATTTCATCTTATCTTATCTCATTTCATCTTATCTTATCTTATTTCATCTTATCTTATTTCATCTTATTTCGTCTTATCTTATCTTATATCTTATCTTATCTTATTTCATCTTATCTTATTTCATCTTATCTTATCTTGTCTTATTTCATCTTATCTTATTTCATCTTATCTTATTTCATCTTATCTTATCTCATTTCATCTTATCTTATCTTATTTCATCTTATTTCGTCTTATCGTATCTTATATCTTATCTTATCTTATCATATTTCATCTTATTTCGTCTTATCTTATCTTATATCTTATCTTATCTTATCTTATATCTTATCTTATATCTTGTCTTATCTTATATCTTATATCTTATCTAATTTCATCTTATCTTATCTTATATTTTATCTTATATCTTGTCTTATCTTATATCTCGTCTCGTCTCGTCTAACAGTAATTTAAAAAAATCCACTTTGGTTTAAAAAGACGCTTATCATATTTGCCTTTTTGGGATGGTGGGGGGACTTAGCAATGATTGTATTTGTCAACATTAAGGTAAAATTGTGGTCAGAACGATAGCGGAAGTGGTGGGGAATCACTTTTACCATCTTTGGAACCCAAAAATAACAATGTATGCGTCCCCAGCATCTCTACACTAAGGTGCATGTTTGGCTGTAAATGCTCAGTGATCTTTTTTCCATTGTTGCTGTTTGTACTGGCAGCAGGCCACCGCTAGTGGGCGCAGTGGTAGTCAAACTCAGAGCTGAGATTTCAATGGTCGTCATTGTGCTGCTCTGGGTTTGCAGTACATTTCAGAGCTGATCCAGCAGGACCTGGCAACGTGCGCGGATGCAGAGCTAAAAATAACCTCCCCACATGCACTTTCAGGGAAAACTGAAAAACAGAAAGGCAAGCAGCCAACGCTGAAGCCAAGCGTATGGCGTCAAAGTCCAAGGTGCACACGTAACACAGGTGCCAAAACACACACTCTGCATTCTCACAAAAACAAACGCTTTGGGTACATTACATTTTACAGTTAGACTGAGGATTTCTTATGAAGAAAATGTTAAATACATATATATATATATATAATTGGCAGATTATCTATAATACTATAAACTAATATTGACCTGTTCATTTATGTTGGTATTTGCTTCCCTGTTTTGTATTATTTGAATAAATGTGAACTTATATTAATTCTGTAACACACTAGTGGATTGTAGACCGTTTTCACTATTAGAAGTTTCATTTACTTTGTAAAAAATTCATTCACTTTTCCATTTTGGGTCGTGGGGAAGCTGGAGCCAATCCCACCCACACAGCAAAGGGACACTCCACACAGAAAGACGAACCCAGGGCTGTGAGGAGACAGTGTTATCCACTACACCACCGTGCTGTTTAAAAAAATTATCATTAAATCAATAAATTAGAGGCCAATTACACACGGATGCACATAACATTACGCTATAAAATGTCATGACCAGGTAATACTCCCCCATAGGACTCTACAACTGACAGTGTGTATGTGTTCTATAATTCGCATCGAAAAAGAAATAATGAAATAAAATAAAATAAATAAATACAGGTGGCCCTCGCACTCGACATACAATGATTTATGTTGCTTAAAAAAATATGATAGCGTTTGAGCTCCAAGTTGAGAAATTTTAATGTGGTTCATAAGGAGCAATGCATTGTGGGCTATATAGTGTCTGGTGTGGGAAAACAAGCAATACGGGCAGAAAAGAGATGTAAAGAGAGTTCGTTTCTGGGACAGCACGGTTTAGCAGCACATACGGTAGTAGAACGCAGTTGAACACGTTTTGTTCGCTTGACGACCGTGGTCAGACGCCTGAGGAAACCACTAATTTGGCTTCAGGGCTGAATGGCGGCTCACTCAGGGTAACTCCCAACTTCATGCTCGAGTGAATGTGAGAAGTACATCCACTCGAGCATGATGCCGTTCGGGACCTGTCGCTTTATTACTTCCACTCAGTTCAGAACAGTCGAGCTGCTAACCTGCGCTTTCCCCATTAACGAACTACAACTCCCAGCATGCAACGCTCTCTCCACATCTTTTCCGCCCACATTACCCACCCATTCTCCGCTCTGCACACTACACAGTCTGTTCTGCATTGTTCCCTATGAAACACGTTATTCATTTTATTCATGTTGCTGCTGTTAATAAAGCACAGTGCTGTTCAATAAAACCTCTGCAGCATCATTACATACATTATTATTCACCATTATTGTACATGTTCCGACTTGCGTGAAAAAACGAATATGTTGCTCTCGGAGGAATTAAACCTCGATGTAATTCGAAGACCCCCTATAATAAATATATAGATTTTTCATATAGTTATGAGCTCAGAAATTCAAAGATAAAAGGTTTACATTGAAATGACTTGAATTTCCAAGCAGACACATCAGTCATAATGCTCTCGTTTTTTAGGGCCTCCATTGAAAAAGGGTTGAAAGAGATTAAATATGAATATCTAAAACCTGAAAAATGCCTCTTTAAGACCTGAGACTAGTAAGCGACCTTGACTTTGACTTATTATCGTTGTTTTTATGAATGTTTGTGGCATTTGACATGGTATAAGCTTCCATTACATGTTGACACCGAGACCCCCTTTTAGGTGGTGTTCACAATCACTTCATCACCATCACAAGTCTCACTACATCTAATGAACTGTGCTCAGTGTCTGAAGCACTTAAAGACAGCGAGGAACGTCCTGGACTCTTTTTGCTCTAGATACTAATAGTTCACGTCGTTCATGCTGTAGCACTCGCCATCTGTAATAAGCACTTAATGATTAAGATTAAATGTGTTTTTCTCTTTCTAGCCTCAGATAGTAACAGTGTAGCACTTTCCATCTGCACTTTTGTAGCATTTGGACATAAGACATAAGAAACATCACTTCTTTTCCTCTTATTAAATCAAAACTCACCTGTTCAAAATAGCCTATTCAACATAGTCCCGTTTTATATAGATTATATGAATTGTCGGCTTTTTTGTTTGTTTCTTTTATCATTTTGTGTACAGTGTCCTTGAGTGTTTTGAGAGGCGCTTTTCAAATAAAATGTATTATTATTATTATTATTATTATTATTATCATTAAAAGCATCAGCCAAATAAATAATCTAAATGTAACGTTAGCTTCTGAATCCGAAAATGTTACGGCTTTAGAGTTTTCGTGTGTAAATTCAGCTCTGAGTATTTGCTCCCCGCTTGTTTAACCGGCCCATGATGCATCAGGCCGGTGTGTACTCTACGCTGTGGCGGCGTGCGGGACGCTTGCAGGGAGGATGTTGTTTGGGCATTCAAAAGTGGACAAAGGGTCATGAGGCTGAGTCCCATTTGGATCCATTTATCCAGCCAGCGTCGAATATCTAAATCAGGCGCACCCGAGCACGTAATGAGTAAATATTTGCTAGACGAGTAAACACTTTGAATGGTGCACCCATCAGGCCACCAGAGATGGAGGAGGGGGAAGAAATGGGTAAAAAGAATAGTCTGGCCTTCCTGATCCTGGTTTACTCTTGTGTTTATGTAATCGGAGAGTTTGACACTGAGTGGTTTTTCACAATCTGACGGAGAGCGTTGTGTATCTCCCTGGGGTGAGATGGATGTGGTGGTAGACCTTCATGCAGCTGTTGTTGATTTTTTTGGAGGCCGTACTTCAGAAGGTACTAATATCTTATTTAAACATCATTTACCTCATTTCAGGCTTTCAAGTGTTCTCGGAAGCGCATGCGAGTGCGTCGGCGCGAGCGGTCGTTCCGGTATTCCTGTCTCTATCGGGAAGTCTGTCAGTTGTAGAAGTGAAGCGTTACATAATCGCGGGTGTGTGATGTAATTGGGAAACATGCAAGTCTCTCCTCATAATGAAGATTATTAAATGTTTTTTTCAAAAGCAAGTGAACAGTATTTGCGCCGTCTGCCATTATGTACAGCTTGCTAACTGCTAATCTCCTTCCACGAGCTACTCTGAAGATGTGAATGAAAAAAGGAAACGAAGCTGAAACAAGCAAATTCAAGAACAATTTTATATTTAAAGTATGATTTATATAAACAGAAATAGTTTATATTATCAGCCAATAACACACAACGTGCAACAATTAGTCTCACATCTTCGTTTTCAAACCTGCATGGAACTGAGTCTGAATCAATGTAACGCTGGTGAACATTAAAAATGTTGTCTATCAAAAGAGGTTCCGCCCTTTAGACAGTTTGTCCAATCAGCATTCATCCACCCAGCGTCCTGCTCCGCCCACTGCTCCATTGACTCCCAGAGATGCTGAGTTTCCCTGGAAGTGACGATTTCACTGCATTTATCCAACAACCATCAGCTTCTCTGCAGTAAAAACCGCCTCATAGAATCAGTGAAGCTGAGCTTCCATACGCGTTAATGCACTTTGCTGCCACGGAAACGTACGAGAAGAAAAGAGTCGCTGAATATGAAGAAGCGCATTATGAAGTTGAACATGTTTCTAAAAGTAATATAAATACAACAGTGCATATTTGAGCGTATATCTACTTCAAGAACTGACTGTAAAAGCTGTAAACTGACTGTAAAAGCTGTAAAAGCTGTAAACTGACTGTAAAAGCTGTAAACTGACTGTAAAAGCTGTTAATGCTGTAAACTGACTGTAAAAGCTGTAAAAGCTGTAAACTGACTGTAAAAGCTGTAAACTGACTGTAAAAGCTGTTAATGCTGTAAACTGACTGTAAAAGCTGTAAACTGACTGTAAAAGCTGTAAAAGCTGTAAACTGACTGTAAAAGCTGTAAACTGACTGTAAAAACTGTAAACTGACTGTAAAAACTGTAAACTGACTGTAAAAGCTGTTAATGCTGTAAACTGACTGTAAAAGCTGTCAACTGACTGTAAAAACTGTAAACTGACTGTAAAAGCTGTAAACTGACTTTAAAAGCTGTAAAGAAATAACAATGTTCTTCACTTCTTCTGGCAGTGGTGTTAATGTTATGGCTGATGTATATATTTTGGATTCCTGTATGATATTTTGTCTGAAATGTCATTACAATATGTTGCCATTGACAAAAGAATGACAATGACCTGAGATCAGTTTGACTTGGCAGTGGTTGGTCCTAGTGGTTGGTCCCAGCTCAGACTCCACAGAGGAACCTGGGAGTAAGGTACCGTCCTGCCACACTGCCCCCTGGACGCTGCTGGACAGTGGTCCACGTGGGGACTGGTTATTTATAGTGGTCATATTGGTGTATAATGGGTTTCACACTGATGGGAAGATCCCTGATGTGTGTGGGGGGGGTGTACCTCCATGGTCTGCAGAGAAGGATGGAGAAGGAGAGAGTGCAGCTGGACTCAGAGGAAATTCATGTCCAGACACTGGTGCCCTGAGCTCTGAGCGCATGACGTGACTATAAATAATCATCCTGCTTTTCTTCAGAGGCGACTGGGTGAACTTGCCCAGACGAGAGCATGACAGGCTGCGTTTGACACGATGAGGTCAGCAGTGTAATAACAAACTCATGATTTGTGTGTGTGTGTGTGTGTGTGTGTGTGTGTGTGTGTGTGTGTGTGTGTGTGTGTGTGTGTGTGTGTAAAATAGAACATGTAGATAAAGTCTTGTAGAAAGTGATGGCTGAGCAGTAGAGGAAGAGAGGACAGTGGCTCTGGTTTTCTCTTTCTTCATTCTTTCTTTCTTTCTTTCTTTTTCTTTTCTTTTCTTTTCTTTTCTTTTCTGTTTTGTTTTCCTGTTTTGTTTTTCTTTCTTTTTTCTTTTCCTTCATTCTGTTTCTGTCTTTCTTTTTTTCTATCTTTAATTTCTTTCTTTTTTTCTTTCTTTCTTACTTTTTCCTTCATTGTCTTTTTTTCTGTCTTGCTTTCTTGCTTTTTCCTTTCTTTTTCTTTTTTCCCCCTTCATTATCTTTCTTTCTGTCATTCTTTAATGTCTTCTTTCTTTCTTTCTTTTTTATTTTTCTTTCCTTCATTCTCTTTTTCTTTCTTTTTTTCTTACTTTTTTCTCTTTCTTTCTGCTGAATTACCCTCATGTGATTTGACACTCTGCCCCATATCAGGCCGTCTGCTAGGTCACACCAGCTTTAGCGATATTCAGCCCATCCCACGGCTTAGTCAGGGTAATAATAGCGCTGCAGTCTGGCACTTTGCTCAACAGCTATTCTCACACTTCCTTATTCTCACATGTGGCACATGTTTCCAGGCTTAGTCCTTGCTGAGTTACAAATACAGATTTGTCTCAAAACCCTTTCTGCTTATTACCTGCTCAGTGGGAGCCGTCCATGTTAAACCTGAATGTGAACGTCCAACTTTCAGCACCATGACAGACGCAATGCAGGAAGCAGTCACTGGCCACTTTATCAGAAACCCTCTCTTGGACTCTTGTAGAGCCACGTTGCTGGTGAACAGAACTCATCAGTTGATGTAGTTTGATGAGGTCTGTCAGTTTCTGAGCACAGAGATGCTTTTGGCTGGATATTTTTGACCACTCTGAACCCAGTAATGCCACCCTCGTGGTTAATGGGACCCTCATACCACTGGCAGGCGGTGCTGGGAGCTGTCCATCACTTGGTGAGTGTTTACTTCAGGGAGTCCATGTGATTAGCACTGCTGTTCTGGGGGCCCTGATGGGAGGTCCAGGCCTGACTGAAGAAAGGTGGAAATCCCTGCACAAAGAGGAAGAGTAATCCATAGTTATTGATTCTGCTCTGTTTATTTGCATGCTGTACAATGGTCATGCATCATGCAGCAATGTGGGAACTACGCAGGGAACAAGGGAACTAGTCTTGATTTACTAGTAACCCCTCTTCACATTCATCTACCGTCTGATGTAGCGTCGGATTACTCACTCGACTAGAGGTCGTAGGTTCAGAGAAACATCCTGGATTAGCGCCGTTGCGCTAGGAATCTTTCGGAATGCCAGGCCGAAGTCTGAAAGGTTGCCATCTGAAGCCAGAATTTTAGCAGAGGTCATGAAAGTTCCGAACGCACGTGTTGACTCAGTCAAAGACAAAGCAACTGTGCCCCATGTAAACAGGGTCATTCTGAATGAATTATTTCTTGTAGAGAAGGTCTACTAGCTGACCCCTTCAATCACACCATCTTACCAGGCATTTTGGGTACCAGTTTTAAATGCGGCATTGCTGGGGTTTTGCATAGCTATCCTAGCCTAATGTGCTTTTAAATCCCATGTTCTGCATGCAGGCCTCATCTGATGAACCACTTAATATCTGTATCTGCTCTTTGATCTCACAATAATAGAACTTACTGTTGGCAGGGGCAGACCTAGCTGGACCAAAATTTCACAGATTGGCTTGACGTCAAGCAGCCCAATGAGCACAAAGTGACAGTAAATGCTGCACTTCCCTCTCTACTGCTGTGGACGGCAGGGATATGTGATTAATTTTATACACCTATTGTCCAAATAGTCTCATTTTAAGCCGCACTCTGCTTTCTAACCACAGGAGCTCAGTCCTCACTCCCCACATGCATCAATGAATCTTGGGTTTCATTGTGGTTGTCCTTCCTTGGTGCACTGTTAGTAGTTACTAACTACTGACCCGGAACACTGGAGATGCTCCATCACAACAAGGCCTCAGATCCTTACGCTCCTGCTTCCAGCACATCAGCTTCAAGAACTGACTGTTTACTCGCTGCCTAATATATTCAAGCCTCCTGACAAGTGCCACTGTCATAAACTAACTACAGAGTCAATGTTCTTCACTTACTTGACAGTGGTGTTAATGTTACGGCTAATACTGTGTATACTGTGCACGTCATAATTTCCAGATGTGACGTCCATGCGCTGCAGGCCAGCACTGCGACTCATTCTGCCCTCTGAGCTTTAAGAGACACAAGACACAGTGGCCTTTGCTCCTGCCTGTGTTTCCTGTGTGTATCCAGGTTGCTATAGCAGAATCTTTTCCAGTATGAATCTGGCGGAATAGAAGGAGCCAGGTCAGAGTTGGATGAAGTTAGTGATGCTGTAGGGGTGGGTGGAGGGGTGGGGGTGTTTATATGTGCCTTACCGCTCAGTTGTCATGGTGTCACAGCCTGTGGATGGCAAACACATGGGTAAGAGGTTGTGGGGATTTGATTGGATTGAGACAACGGCAGTTTATTTTCCTTACACTTTAATAGCTGTTTCTGTCTCTCACTTCGAGTAAGTAGTCTTCTCTATTTACTCCTGGAGTTCAGGAAAAATTATAAATTACTCATGTGAAATCATAACCCATTCGTTGGCCCATGTGTGGATCTGCAGCGAAAAATGTGACAAAATAAATAAATGTGGAATAAAATAAATGTAGAATAATATTGATACTTGTATTTGTTGACTCCTGCTATGAAGTCAAGCCCTGAAAGGATCAGGGTTAAAAAGACAAAAACACCTTTAAAAAAAGTGTTTTATCAAGTGCAATCAAATAATATCAGGTTAAATATAAATAAAGTAAAATAAAATCTGATCAAATAAAATACAATTACATTTTCTCCAGTTTAGGGAGTTTTCCTCGTCTCTCTCACCCTTCGCTTGCCCGATTTTGGTGGGAATTTGTAAAGTGGCAGTCGTAGAATGTGCTATAGAAATATAGAGGGGGTCCTCGACTTACGACGAGGTTCTGTTCCTCGTAAGTAGAATTTTGACACAAGTCGAAACTCATTACATAAGCATTTCCACTGTCAGTCCACCAGAGGGAGACATTCACCCACCTGAGGCTCTGTATTGCATTTTTTTAGCATTTTATTAACGTTACATTCACTTTCACATTTCTCACCATTAATAAAAAAAAAGGGGGGCAGCAAGGTAACCAACAAATTTTCGTAAGTTGAGTACATCGTAAGTGGAGTACCCTCTGTAATTGAATTTAACTGAATGAATTTGAACTGGCAGCTTCATACTGCATTGCAAACAGTGGAATTTTCTTGCAGGAATATACAAACGTGACCTCTATTCTTTTGAGGCATTTTAGGCTGAAATGCATGCTTGTCGTGGTCTAAAATGAGAATTTAGGTCACGGGACGAACCATTAGCTGCTAATGTTCCTCCTATTACTGCATTTGCTGCGTATTCCAGAGCACGGCATTGGACGTTTCGCCTGAGTTGTGTTTTACTGCCTGTTCTGTCCACGGGTTACGCGCCATAACCGAACCAGCACGGTGGTTTATTTGACTCTTTATTTACTCTGGTCGCCTGAGTTACTTTGTGTTGCTTGTGCGTCATTTTCCAAGAAACCGCTGAAAATGGGTTTGGTCTTTTCTCGCACGGTGTACAGCGGCAGGCAGGGGTTGAGAGGATGGAGCGGCAGTGCGAAGGAATGCAGCAAGCCCTCAGGACCGAAATGTTTCGAATAGCAGCTCTGTCTATGGCACCCAACCGAGGCTGGAAAGCTGCAGGCCCCAGCGGCTCCGCACCATGTGCTACTGATTCCACTTAAATCACATCCATGCGTAAGAACAGGGACCACACTATTACACAGTGATTTCATCTTCAAGATTCAATTTCTCAGATTCCATTCCAGGCCCCAGAAATAGACACGCCATTGGCTGTGTGACATCCAGCTATTTTGCCTCAAACCTTGGCCTGGTGCTGCATGAAAACGGACCCGGAGACCGGAGACCGCAAATGTTCTAATTAGATGCCACGGTGCAGTAACTTTTAACAAAGAATTCAAAAAATGACTATAATGTAAGAAGCGACATCTAGCCCTGAAGTACATAAAAATCCATGGAATGGCAAAAAAAATGTTTATGATGCGGGTTGAAAGGCTTTGCGATTTTGAACAAACGTCCTTTGTGAGCAGCAGAAGAACCATGGGTTGTTTACACTGGAAGTATATTTAGCTTCACCCATCATAAAGGCACGAAGATCACGAGTTGTTTTGTGTCAATTTAGCAAATTACTGGAGCTAAGATGCCAAATCTGGTGTTTTTGTGGCCAGAAGAAACTGGAAAAGTGTATTTTCCATTAATAGTCAAGGTCGTGGGAATTTGATATATACATTATTTTGGTAGGATCTTGGAATACAATTGTTTTCCCTAACGATGGGCAGTGGTACGATCTTGCCCTTGCGATCAGAGGTTCCAGTCTTACCCAAGACACCACTGGGGTACGTTTGAAGAACTGCTACACTGCTCCCATGCTCTGCATGTGGACTGGCTCAATGTAGAGGTCACATTTTGTTGTGGTGTGTAACAGGGTGTGATTACTTTTACTAAAGCTGGTGAAGAGATCTTTGGGGGCACCACAGTATTCATATCCTTAAAAGTACAGTTTATTCGAACAGTGTCTAACAGCAACCAATTGCTAAGGCTCCTCCAATTGCACAGTATCGCCAGCACTGGGAGGGTGAAGGTGAGCATGTGCTTTCTGAAGTGTCTTTTTAAACCGCAACATCACTGGACAGTGTAACGCATTTAGCCAAAGCTGTTACATTAGCTAGCAGACAGCTGTGCTGAGAGCGCAAAGCCGAACGCGTTGTCTGGGATTCCTGGAAACGGAGAGCTATGGCATTCGCTAAGGCCTTGTTCACACGGGCGTTTAAATCTTCGTTAAACTAAACAGATGTGAGCGACCTAGGCATTTTGTGTTGGTGCTTGACTGACTCTAGTATGATGTTAAATTCAGGTTCGTTTGTCTCTGTTGAACGCCAACCTGCTGCCCAGTGTAATGCTGTGTTTCTACCTGTGGGGGCAGTATTGAGGAAGCCCACGGCTTTCTTTTTAGGTTTATTCTTTATTGGATTCCCAATATTGTCGCCGTATCCGGAGGATTTTTAACATAAGGACATCAAGGTTCAGCTCCAATATTTTTGTAATTAAAGTACAGAATGATTATAATTTTATTAGAGCTGAATCCTGATGCCCTTAAAAATGCTCCTGATATAGCAACATTGACAGAGAAAACGCCAGTGCTGCTAATGGGTTCAGACTCTGACTGCACAGCACGTGAAGAATCTTGGGACATATTCATCTGGATTTTTGCAGAAATTGACGCCAAATGCGTCATGAAGAGTTTTTTGATGACTGAACACGCAACCAACCAAACGCCAACCCTCAAATCCCGTGTGGACAGTCTGATTCGCTCCAACATGCAGAAACACTGTTGCCCTTCAACCTGCACAAACATCAGAAAACGCTTGATTCAGTAGCCCATGTGGTCAAGGCCTAAGGGATTGAACCCAGAAGCCCACATGTCTCTTCCTCTTGGACACGGTTTATCACCCTAGCGGACACTGCTCTGCTATATTTTTAGCGCTTTATATCTAGCAAATAAATACCAACCTGTCGCCAAAACAGTGTGAGTACTGTCACTCTAGGACAGCGTTAGATGACAAGTAGCGGAACCTTGTCCGTTCCTTCCGACACTCATCTCCTGGCACTTCCTGTTCCTGTTCCAGTTTACCTCCGTGTTCAGCTATTCTTGCTTTAACAGTCACCATTTGATGAATCCAGTGCCTTTTGTTTTTCATCCAGACGAAAGTAGGTAGAAGTATTAATAGGTTCCAGAAAAACAGAAATAGTCTCTGTGAAGGAGCCCCGAAGTACCTGACAGCACCTCTCCTACCTAACTCACCACATTCGCTGGGCAGAACTAGCCAAATGTCATCTGTCGCTGATGTGTCAGTCATTGAACCTGACCCTAAAGGAGAGAGATTTTCACTGTGCCCAACACTAATCTTGGAGAAACACACCTGGTTCACCTTGCTGAGTAATTACCAAGTTTCAGGCTAATACTCTTTCCTAGGTGTCACTCTGCAATTCCTTTTCCAAAATGCTGGTGCCAGCTTGTAGGTGGTGCTAGCGCTGATCTTCTAGTTGGCTGTCCAACTCTGGGTCTAGCATAGTTTGGTGATTTCCCTGGTCAATCTTTCCTGGATCAATTCACCTGTTCATTGCCAGGTTTAGTAAGTGTATTTGAGGAGGGGGCTACCAAACTGTGTTGGACGCCAGCCCTCCAAGCATGGATTTGGGTTCCTTGTCTTTATGCAGTGGCACCGGTGACTATATTTGCTTGTCCCTCGTTAGGTGGTCCTGGTGATCTCCTGTTCTGTTCCATTAGTGATGAATGGCAGTCGACTGTGAAAGGGCAATTAGCCCTGCTAAAAAATAAGACATACACATTCTTAAAATAGATACAGGACATCATTAGTGCGTGTAAACAGACCTTCCCTGCCCTGCTCTTTGACAGGTATTTCCATTCTATGCGAGCTGTCTTAATGACCGGCCGCTGTTGACCTGGATATATTAGGGCATTCCGCTGACTGAATGTATCCCGGGCCTTATCTTGACATACCTGGAGCCCATCATCGGGGGTGGAACAAAAGCCTTGCTCACACGTGCCTGTTGTGTGACAGCTTCTTCCGTCTCTTTCCACTCTTTGCTAATCGCTTCTCCTTGTCGTGTCCGAGGCGGAATTCCGGCTCAATCCACAGAAGCAACTGTGCCTTTCGTGAAATTCCTGTCAGTGGTGAGACCTCACCAAAAAGGGTCTGGTTGATGATGCCCAGAGGAATGTGTCCGCCAAACCAGGCTTTGGTCTCCCAGCGGCCTGGCTGTTTGGGAATTTGACCCATGTGGGTGGCGAGGAAAGGAAGCAGAGGAGATTGTGGCCCAAACACAGCATTGTTCAAAAACATCCCGCGCCGCAGGAAGCCATGACACCACCAGGAAGGGGCCATGTCCTGCTGAAGCAGACAGCAATAACAGCAGGAAAATGAGCTTAATGCAAACAACTCCACACACTCATACAAGGTAATGCATTCTCCATTGTTCCACGTTCATCCCTGTGGTATTTAGCACTCATTGAATGAGCAGTTCCTCATGGCTGTAGTGCATCCGGCAGGACTTGGCCGCTGAGTGTACGAGTGTGTACTGATCAAACTTTATAAGTGCTGTGTGCACCCGAAGGTGTGTGTAGAAACCTAACTGTGAGTGTTGAGTGATAGTCTTGGTGGCTTCCTGCTGAACAATGGAGCAGTCAAAGGAAGGGATGGATACAGTTACGGTTTCATAGGCTTTTCAATAGAGGGCTTGTTCACGTCATTTGGGCTGCTTTTCAGTGTGACTCACATTGATTTCCTTTAACCCCTCAAACTACAGGCTCGTTCTATGTCTAAAGATTTTTATGACTGATTTATCACATACAGTCAAAACCTGTTAGCTCATCCACCGTTATCTCACCAAACTCACCATGAAACGCTGCAAAACGATTTTCCTTTCATGTTATTTGCCTTATTAAGCTGCCATCCTCTCCTCTCGCCCTCCCCACAAAGTGCAAAGTGTCTGGTGTACGTATTTCTCCTGCAATACCTCACCAAATTTGGGTCTGTGTTAGCGATGTAGCCTTTTTGCTACTGCTGCTACTGCTGTTGCTAATGCTATTGCTGCTAATGCTACTGCTACTGCTACTACTATTGCCATCACAGCCGCTGTTTTCTCATTATTAACTTATGCCTTATTAACTCTTGCAGGTAATGATGCTGCGGTGGCTTTATTACATTGCAATGTGCGTGAACGTCATTGCCCACAAGCAGCAAGCATATATATACCTGTTATTTTCCGTGTTACTTTTCCCGTTTTGCTAACCTGCGGTCTTTCCAAAATGGACTCTAACTCCTAGCTAGCAACGCTCTTGCCACCTCTTCTCTGCCTGCATTACCCACTCGTTCTCCGCTCCAAACACTACACCGTCCATAATGCATTGCTCCCCATGAAACACACCACATCTCACAACACAGGGTCTCTCGTGGGAGTTCAGTATTACCGTAAAGCAGTTAGTAGGCGTTCAACTGCATTCTAGTACCATATATGACAGACAAATGCCCCAACAACAATAAAAGAAGTCAGTGCCTTAACCATGATCCCCGTGATCCTTTTAGACAGCTCATCACCCTCACATTTTGGGCCCGGCCCAATGGGGGCGAGCTAACAGGGTTTGACTGTATATTATTAAAACGGTATAAATAATTACACTGATCAGCCAAAACATTAAGACTAGGTGAAGTGAATGACATTGACAAGTTGTTTCATTACAATGCTACCTGTTGTGGAGGAGGGATATTTTAAATTATAATATTAGAGACTGGGTCATGGGCATCCAAGGCTCACTGATGCAATAACCTGTTCGATCTGATCCAGGAGGCCAACCCAGAGACAGACATCCATTCACACACACCTATGGGCAATGTAGTGTAGTTAATCAAACTTTAGTTTTCCACAAGCCTTCGGAAAGTGGGAGGAAACCGGGAAATCCAGAGGAAACCCACAAAACACAGGGAAAGCTTGTACACTGCACACAGAAAGACACCTGTGGCCGACCCAGGGATCAAAACCAGAACCTTCTTGCTGTAAGGCAACATTACGAACCACTGCACCATCCTGAGACAGTAAAAAGTGTTTTAGCTTTGTTGTGTAGATCACTACCGGGCAGTGAGTCGTTTGGTACAGGGCTGCACAGAAACAATAAATAACTTACAGTTTCCATTTTATTTATTTTAAGAGTCTGAACAGGCTTTTATTTTGAAAAATGACTAAAGTTTCTCTGTTGCTTTCGTCTATGACTCACTCCTGAATCATGTTTATGCGTTACCATACCGACCAAAGAGCATTACAGGGTGGAGAGGAGGATTTTACTCTCAATGTTGGCGCATTTCAGGAAGACGCTGCTAATAAAGTTACATAAATACACAGTGGATTCACATTTATTATTATATTTACAAAACACTACAGTTTTTGTCTTGATCGTATCATTTTATTTTGTTGTTTTTATCCGCGACACCTTAAATGCCGGTCCGTGATTGTCCGACATTAAACCGGTCCGTGGCGCAAAAAAGGTTGTGGACCACTGGTGTAGATACTAACATTTTGTTCGATATTCTTATCTATAACCTCTTCTCAGCTCACATATATACACTACTGTGCAAAAATGTGTGCCCCCTGTATGAATAAAGGCATTTATCTGAGCAGTGCATGTCTTTCTACAGCACTAGACTAGACCTGAAACAAACAAGAAAGCCATATATATATATATATATATACATAAAATACATAAAATAGGTTATTTATTGTTGGTGTGTGCATGTGTGTGTACAAATACAGTATATATTTATATATATATATATATAATAAAAAAAAAAGATGTATTTTCACACTTAAGCTGTAGCCTCAGACTGTAAGGTGAGAAGGTTTTTTTGCCTGTCCTGTGACCTACTATAGATATTTTTATCAAAAACAACGCTCTTAAAACACAATGAAGCTTCCCATGAAAGACTCATTCAGACAGGCCCATATACGGGATTTGTTTTCCTTGGCTGAAGAACCTTGCCAACTCCAAACTCCAAACAAAAGCTTTGTTTGGTTCATCGATTCCCCCAGAGTGCTCCATTGTAAGGTAGACACCCTCGGGACATAGGCCACGTCCTGCGTGGAAATATCCCTCTTTCTGCTCGCAACTACAGCCAGCACAATGCTAGGAAACCCAATCCCAAAGCATTCACGCGGTCCGATTAGAAGCTAACAATAAAGGAACACCACTGTAGCTGTGCAGGGCTCCGCTTGCGTTGATGAAGGTAACTGTAGGATTGTTTGCAGTCCAGCATCAGGATGGTAGGTATGGGCAGGAAGCGGCCAGTGAAGGCTTGATTAGAAGGAAGGGACTTGCACAGGCTGTTCAGAGCTGACCTTCTGCAAAACAACAGTAAGCCAAAGGGTGAGAGGTTGAGAACATGCTGTAAGTGTGGAGAGTTATTTACAGGGTGTGTTATTTGCTGTTCGTGTTTGGGAACTGGAGCCAGAGCTAAAACTGACTTTGCTCACGCTCTGTTGCCACTAGAGCAACACGCCTGGTAAACAGCTCCCTATCAGCTTAGCCTATGAGGTACTCGGATTCAGATTCTGATATCCTTCCATGAATCTAGGTGGCCACTTTATTGGAAACCCTTACTGCACAGACTGGAGCCCACCTGTTGATGCACAGGATGTAGTTGCTAGTTTCTGACCACAGATCTGGACATTTTGGAAGGTGGACCAATACTTAACATGTGTAAAAAAAAAATCTCAGCAAGCACTGGGGTTCCTGATACACTCATACCAACGGCAAAGCACAAGCTAAGAGTGATTCTGGTGAACAATTGTCCTGTCATTAACATCCCTTCAGTGTTGACTCCATGGCTTTGGCCTTGAGACAGGCAGGCAGACAGACAGGCAGACAGGCAGGCAGGCAGGCAGGCAGGCAGCTAGCTATTTAGGGTGCCACATTACATGGCTTGTACACATTTACACACAAATCTACCAGTGATTATTGCTCTAATACTACAGGAGAACCTCTGCTTCCTCTAACGTCAGAAAATAAATGCTCAAATATGCACTGTCTTATTTATATTAATTTTAGAAACATGTTCAACTTCATAATGTGCTCGTTCATGTTCAGCAATTTTGTTTGATGCAATTTTCTGTGGCAGAGAAGCTGAAGGTTGTTGGATAAATGCACTTCCAGGGAAGATCAGCTTCTCTGGGAGTCAATGGAGCAGTGGGCGGAGCCGGACTCTGGGCTGATGAATGCTGATTGGACAAACTGTTTAAACGGCGGAACCCCATTTTGATAGACAACATTTTTAATGTAGATCAATTCAGAACTCAGTTCCATGCAGATTAGCAAGCGAAGTTGTGAGACTGATAATATAATATAATATAATATAAGATAATATAATATAATATAAGTTGTGAGACTGGCTGATAATATAAACTATTTCTGTTTATATAAATCATACATACTTTACTTGATTTGGTGCATAAATCAGGGAAAATAACAGCTCTGCTGGTATCACAAGTGCTGTGACAAAAATATTTACTGTTGGCGTCTTGGTGAAACTTCAGAATTCATGTAAAATAGAAAGATGTTTTTAGAAAATGTACATATGTAGATATGTAAGATCTGAGGTGGGTTTCAGTCATGAGTTCACATCTCCACAGGCTTCAGTCAGTGCAGCATGTTCTCAGATCTCAGCCCAAACCTGAAGCTCAGTCAGAGAAGAGGAAGAAGGTGAACAGCAGAGTCATACACTTTTGAGGCTTGTGTAGTTTTGTAGCTCTCCTCTGCTCCATCTCTCTCTCTCTCTCTCTCTCTCTCTCTCTCTCTCTCTCTCTCTCTCTCTCAATTTCAATTTTCAATGTTCATTTTTAATATCAATAAGCTTTATTGGCATATTGACCATATTCAGATACAGTTTTGCCAAAGCTTCATTAAAGTATAACATTCAACAGAATTGAACATTTAAAACATTTTGATTAAGTAGTATAACATTTATGGAACTGAGAAAGAGAATAAATAAATAAATAAATAAATTAAATAAAATAATAATAATAATAATAATAATAATAATAATAATAATAATAATAATAATAATAAATGAATAGATTTAAAAGGGGG
>JBBIGC010154787.1:0-17578 GCA_037576955.1 Lepidarchus adonis
CCTCCTTCCCGCCCCCCCCCTTCCTCTCCTCCCCCCCCCCCCCCCCCCCCCCCCCCCCCCCCCCCCCCCCCCCCCTTCCCCCTCTCCCCCCCCCCCCCCACTCTTGCCTTCTTATAGGGATAGTTTACTGCAAATAAGTGAAAAGTTATTGTGAATGATATTTCTCCCCATACGGGAGTGGGCATTTTCAAAATAATAGTGCTCCTATCCACAGGTATGATGACCACACAATGAATAATTTGATGGGCATCCTTTGTAGCCCAGTTGGGATCTGTCAGTATAGGATATTTTTTGGACTTATGTGTCAGACAACATCATAATCAAGACACCAGAGGAGGGAATAGCTTTTAGAAGAATGGTGTTCCATCCCTTCAATGCCAGCCACTTACAAAATCTATGCCAAGGCTCAATGAAGCCGTTCCAGCAGCTTGTG
Source organism: Lepidarchus adonis (assembly GCA_037576955.1). Taxonomy (NCBI): domain Eukaryota; kingdom Metazoa; phylum Chordata; class Actinopteri; order Characiformes; family Lepidarchidae; genus Lepidarchus; species Lepidarchus adonis. The sequence goes on from JBBIGC010154787.1 coordinate 434, forward strand.
GTGGCCCAGCACTTTACTCCTTTCATTTGACCCCCAACTGTACATTGAAGTTGTATACGCTTTGACCTAATGCTGTTAATTGCTGATGCTCAGAACTTCAGTGATGGCACATGAGAACAAAGCCAACACAGATATAATGTTACAGTCTAATTATGCAGATACTGCAGTACTTGTAGTGTCTGCAGTCATTGTAATTTATAAGTACCAATAATTTATAGCCAATAAGGATTGAGTTGGAATGTACTACAGCTTTAACCATATGTAAACAAGGTCCATAACTGCAGCTTTATAGACTGCAGTGCTACAATCTCAGACTATAGGTTTTACAGACTGCAGGGTTAGTGTGTCTGAGAATTGTCTTTTCTCCATACTGTCATGCAGTTCCTGTACCACCTGGACTCTCACTTTGTCCTCCTCTTGGCTTGTTGTTTGTGTAGAAGGGCTGAAGGTCAAGTACGAGTACATCAAGCCACCAGTGATACTGAAGTCATTGAAGTGGGAGAGTAAAAAAGAAAACAACAAACCGTAAAAACTTTAAGTTTCATACTTCACACATATCGATCACTGGGAACTTACAAGGGTTAAGCAGCTTCTTACCATATATTTAGTCCTACAAAGTTGGGCCATGAGAAAACATAGTCTCCTCCAATGAACATGCCAATGTAGGCTACAGCGACATTCTGTAAAAAGCAAAAAGTTAATTCTGTTCAGGAATAAGCATCTGAGACATCATCATAAAGTGGTTGTGCAGAAATTCTGGCCTCTAGTGATCTGGGCAAGGCAATGGTGGCCTCCCAAAGAGCATGAGGAAGAAACAGTGGAAAGCAAGACTCAATGGAAGCCCTTGTCCACCTGTGAGACTAGAGAGCTAGAGAGCTTTGAGAACTATGAACAGAGAAAGGAAGGAAGCCCAACAATTAAAAAGAAACATTCAGATCAACCAATAAAAAACAGTAATTATTAAGGTCTATGAAAATCTATAAATCTGGTGGACTGATGAACTGACCACCTGAAAACAGTGTTTCTTCTGAGATGAAGTGTATTAATAGGGAGTCTGTAGTAGTCTGAATAAAATAAGATTCACTATGGCAGTACTTTTTCCACACAACACCCTCCATGGACCTCTCCATACTTAAAGCCATATCTCAAAACTACCATAAACAAAGTTCCAGGAATCAGGTAATGTATTCTTTTCACATCATAATCTTAAGAGGGGCAGCTTTTAAAGTCATTAACACACTTTATTTATCTGGTTCCTATTAAAGATACATTTCTCTAGAATGGAGCATTTAACATCAAATCACAAAATAATGACATTGTTTACACTAACAATTGAATAAAAAATCAGTGTAAGCCTGGTCTGCATAATATTGCGTAGAAATAAGTAATAATTTGTCATAATAATCTGTTTTTGCTATTGTATATTCAATGTATTAATTATACAATGTAGAAAATAGCAAAAAAGGTTAATAAATGACAAACAATATAATGAAATTGGCAATTTAGAACATTTTTGTAAAGTCTGTTATCTGCCTCAAGAGTTGATTACCACTTCTGAAACAGAAGGCATTCTGGAAATCTATTTGTTATGTATTAATTGAGTTTTACAGAGTGCTAGTATACATTTTCTAGTAACAAGTACATCAGAATAATTTTATGCTGTTGTCTGCATCCAAATGGGATTAGGGGGATTTATGGGAACAGGATTATTTGTTTAAAAACCGATTCCAAACTTTTGTGCAGTAGTGCATATACCTCAAACACTGTTGTGCAACCTCTGATCTCTAGCACTACATTCTACTGCTGTCTTTCTATTTGCTTTACTGCCCTACCCTGGCTTGGCCATGTGTAAACATGATCTTTAGTGAGTGGCTTTGTGAATGTCACAATTAGAATATTGTACTGAACATAAAATCAATGAAAAGGAATAAAGATCATGGAGTATTAAAGGAAAGTGAAAGATTAAAAGAGAGCAAAAGAAATGTAACTACAGCCACAGGCAGCAATTACTGCATTCAAGTACCAATACAGTCAGAAGATAAAAGAAAGTCAATCAGAGTTTTTAAAAAGGTCTCCATTCATCATGAATTTTGAGGATGGCTATTCAAAGTGTTTGGTCAGGTTGACCTTTTGACCTTAGTAGCTAAGCAGTACTGGACAGTAGATGTGTAACAAATGATTAAAGAAAAATAATACATTTCTGAAATGACTTGTTATTTGTAATAGCAATACTGTTCAGCTAAAATGATTGAAACACATCGATTCCTTATCTGCAGGATGCAAAACACAATATTTAATATTACAGGTAATGTGATTTTCAGTGTTTTAAAACATTTGTGCACTGTTAACCAGATTAATTTTTGCATGGATTGTCTGAATCTCATTTTATGCATAGCTGATCAAAAAGCCAAAGGCAAAATGATTGACTTAAATGTGGAGACTGTGGTGGTCACCATACCTACCAAATCTATCTACTAAATGATCTCCAATGGAAGGATGACACTTACTATTAGAAGTGGAGAATAATGATTTCAGTAATAGGAACTTGGTCTGTCATGTACAGGTATAATGAATTGTAATTACTTAAAACATTTCTTCATATATTATCAGTGATTTACTATCTAGTTGAATGATAAGAATAGAATGGAGAGGAAGCCACATCAGTCATCTTCAATTAAACATGTCTGTGAAGCTTGTTCAAAATCAAACTAAGCATTCATGGGTTGTGGTTGTGAAGTTCAGGCTATTGTGAATGTTTGAATACCAGTCAGTGTTTCAGGTTTGAGTTTGATCTGTATGATTTGTTTTAAGGAAAGAAGAAGAAGAAATTGAAGAAGAAGAAAATCTTAACAAAAAAGTCGAGTTTTAGCATTATTTGGAGCCCAGGCCCCCAGAAAAATGGAAAATGGACAAGAAAGGCTAATTACTAACCTTAATGGCCCCGATAACTGTAGTGGTTAAGGCACTGTTGTAATGACTGCACAGAATAATGGAGTACATCAAAACAAATCTGTCAAAAGGGAAAAAGTCAAAATTAATTAGTAATTACTTCTGTTGATAATGGTCAAATTAAAGCACAAACGGAATTGAATGTGGATTACAAAATAAAGTGAGACATACCCCATGGCACAAGACATCAGAAAATATAAAATAAAACTCAGTGACAACCACCCTTTAAAGGCAATGGCCTAAAACGAAAACACAATCTTTTCATGTAATGCAGCTGCATCAATCTTTCAATTGTTTATTTAATTCTTCATTCTTTTATTCTGTCATTCACCTTTTCCAAATCTCCGGTGTAAGCACTTGCCAAAGTGGTGGGTATAATGATGAAGAATGCATTGTAGAACAAAATCCCGTACTTGCCAAGGCCCTTTTAAAACAGAAAAATACATAACCACAACTGAAAGGAAAAGTTAATGGATAACAGATGGCCCTACATTCAAGAGACAAGTTTCCACTAGTCTAATATTTCACAGAGTAAAAAAAACCCCACAGGTGAAGATGACATAAAAATAGTCAGCTCTTTGATGTAACATTTTTATAGTATGATCTAATATTTTAAAACATATAAGAACTTTAATTAATAAATATATTGTGGTATTTATATATTTGGTAGTCACAATCATGATCTTTATATCTCAAACGTGTCCATTTATAGAAGAATAAAAAATTGTTAAATGTATTGTATGTAAATGTTATTTATTTAACCTTTATTTTACCAGACAAGACATTAAGAACAAATTCTTATTTACAATAAGAACTTTTTGTACTTTTTGTACTACTTATACCTATCTATTCATTTTGAAATATTTTCAGTGTAAAGGCAAATTGGAGTTTTCAAATAGTGGGAAAAACAGAAATAAAAGAAAGGAAGATTGTTTGATATGACAGCAAAAATATCTTGTTAATAAGTAAGGACAAGTGAATAATCACTAAATTAAACAATTAACCCACTAAAACAGCTAGGTATATATTGGATACATACCTCAGTTCCCAGTTTCTTCTTTGTATACACACTGCTGCCAGCTGTGAAGACATCGTTGAGTAGAACGAAAGTATATCCTTCGGCATCAAATGCTAGGTCAGAACTAAATCAGTTGAAACAAAATGTTTTTTGTTATGCTTCTAAGTTAAAAATATATTTTCTGTATTGTCAAAATAAAGCTGAGATTCTAGCAGCAAATCAGTACATTAACATACCTCGCAGCAATCAAAGCCCCAAATACAATGGCCAGTACACTGCACACCAGCTTAGGTGAAAAAGTTTTTCTGTAAGATTAAAACTTTGTCAGTTCTGACAGAATTTAGTTTTAACCAAAAGATCTCTTAAGAGTTATTAGTGCACATGAACTCTCTGTGACGTTCAGTTATACTGAATACCGAACATATTGAATAAACTTGAAGGACCCTGAGTGACAATGTACCTCATCCAGAACCATGTGAGTATAAATTAATTACCCATTGTGACATTCTCCCCAAAATGTATTGAAAAGCAATTAAACAGATTTTTAAAAGCTCTGGGCATAATTAAATGGTTAAGATACCATATATTTTTTAATGGTTCTGCTTGTAAAAGCTCCCTCACACAAAGTTTTTAAGATTACTGCCTGATGGAAGGGACATTTTTTTAAAACCAATAATCCCACAGATATATGATGTTTTGGCCATTTTTAAAAACCATGTTCTAATGGAAAAGTACAGTCCCCCAAAGAAAAAAGATTTTCTTTGCATTTTGCCATACAAAAACTGGTGATCTGGGATTGGAAATAAAATGGCTGGACTCATTTGTCATCAAATTACTCTGATTATGATTTAAAGAATGACTGGAATTACTCTAAATGTCAGAAACATGCAGTCACATTCATAAATAGTTCCAACACAGGTTTAGAAAACACAGGCTTGACTACAGCAGGGTCATCTAGCTTATCCACACAGGGAAAGTGTGGCTGCAAGGCGAATTCAAGTTTCAAGAGAGGTTTATTGTCAATACAACAGTATACACAGTACACAGTGTATTGAAATGCTGTTTCACACAGCCCCCCCTATAAAATAAAGAGCTGAGATTGCACTTAAATACATATTTAAAGTAAATGACACTAAATGAACTACTTATAAACCTATAAAAGTCTTTGTACACTAAACAAAGCGACAACAAAGGACATAACAAGACAGTTTACAGTTGAAAATTAAACACCTGATCAACTACTTGACGACGGCAAAAAACTGATTAAACCAATGGTGCGCTCCAGCAGCTACACTAGCCCTTGGTGGATAAGACCAGTATCATCAAAACAGAAAAAGTCATGGGGTGTTTCTTTGGTGAGATACAGTGATGGAGACAAAACATTATGTCTGTAAATCTTTCTTCACATACCTCAGTATTTTAGATTCCATGATCATTGTCAGTAGAATAGTAAATTTTCTGAGCACAGTGAACATGGGCAAGCTGTAAAGTAAAGACAGACATCAAAGTCAGAAAAAAGCTACAATATGAAGAACTTGGTTGCATGAAGCTGATTGTAAAATGTAGATTTAATTATCAGGTAAAATTTACACAAATGACAAGTGGGTAATGAAAAAAACCCCTCAATGTACAAAGTAATCTTCAGGGCATATTTGAAGTGCAATTTAATGATTTCAGTAATAGGAATTAGGTCTGTCATGTATACTCAATTAATCATGATTCATTTCAAAAATCATAATTTAATCGTCAATAATTAGGCATCTATATGAATGACGAGAACAATAAGAACGACACAAATTGTCTACTAGTATATAACTGCCAGTTGTATACCCTTACTTACATGCTCTATTTAAAATTGTTCATTATTTATGCCTTTAATTTGAAATGTCAGAAATATACCTTAATTTCTTCGTGCTTCCCAGTCCTAATATGTGGTTGCCAACATACAGTAATGGCAAAGGAAACATCTGGAGGAATAGATCAGTCATGACAATAATGGCAATAGTCAGTATATTACTACTTATTTTTAAATGCAATTGTTATAATAAGTACGAATGAATGAATGAATGAATGAATGAATGAATGAATGAATGAATGAATGAATGAATGGCTGGATAGATAGATAGATAAATAAATAAATAAATACATACATACATACATACATACATACATACATACATACATACATACATACATTGATTTGTCCCAAAATGTTTTAAACACTTTATTTTATGTACTGACTGTGGACTTTATATATACAGGAAATATCAATGCTGTATTCATGCCACCTTTATTAGAGAAATAAAACTTTTATATATTTCAAACCACTCTATAGTGAAAATTACTGCAAAAAACTCTGCAAGTAAATAAAAAGTTTACCTTTCTGGGTACACTTTTGTCAAAGTCCTGAAAACTGACTGCTTTGCACACTTTGGCAAAATATAGAAGAATGATAGTGAATGCCATCTGAGAGAGAAAACAACAAATCAAGATTTAAACACTGTCATATATTCTGAAAATCTACAGTATTTATAATCAAAAAGTGCACAAAAAAACTGACCTGTCCAATTCCAAGGCATGCATACGAGGGAAATCTATAAAAAGACAATATTTTCAGTCAGCTGCCCTTGAAAGTTTTGTAGGCCTTTACTTTTGTTGAGTTTTGTTAGTGTTACTGTAATTTTAGCTTAGTACAGTGTCCCCCACCCTCAGTCATGTAGTACAGCGGTCCCCAAACTTTTTTGCGCCACGGACTGGTTTAATTTCAGACAATATTTTCACATACTGGCCTTTAAGGTGTCGCCATAGCGACCAGAGCGGCAGAGAGGAGGACGTTGTTGGTGCATTTCAGAAGACGCTGCTAATAAAGTTACATAATTACACAGTGGATTCACCTTTATTATAATAATATTATAATAAAAATTAATCCACTTTATTAGCAGCAGGAAAGTTTATGCATTACCATAGCGATCAGAGCGCATTAGGGGCAGAGAGGAGGATGTTATTACAGTTACATAATTACAAAGTGGATTCACGTTTATTATTATATGTTTATTATTATAATTATAAAATATTTTGTAAATATAATAATAAATGTGAATACACTTTATTAGCAGCGTCCTCCTGAAATGCGCCAATTACGTTCTCCTCTCTGCCCCAATGCGCTCCGGTCGCTATGGTAACGCGTAAACATTCCTTTTAAAATAAAATAATTTGTCAGTGCTGTAGTCACAATCTCAGGGTTTTCTGCCATGACTTTCATTCAGAATGGATGAATGCATGGTTGATGTCTCGAACACACTTAGATCCTACAGACTAAGATTGTTTTTTTTTGTTTTTTTATTAAGTAAAATTTTTTTTATACGGACCGGTACAAAATGCTTCACGGGCCGGTGGTTGTGGACCACTGATGTAGTGTTCTCCACCCCTGGGTCCTATAATTATGTAATAATCAACACTTTACACTGCATTCAAACCTCATGCTGTTTTTTTCACCTGCAGTGTGATGCAAATAAATGAAAATGAAAATTATTTGCAAATAAAATAAATAGGAAAACAGGAAATGTTAGGTTTATCTTGTCTTGAGAAGCAGGTGAGAATTTGGGGCATTTCATTGCTTAGTTCAGGAGGTGTAACTCCCCTCATTCACATTCGTACACACTTCAGGATATCTGAGGGTCAGTCTGAGGGGCTTTTGTAGATGCATGCTCCACATCCAAAAAGGCTGAGGAGCAATTTCAGGGAACCAATCAACCCAGAACTGTGGGTAGCTATGTGCTTGATGTAAGATAGAAACTGATTAGCTGCTATTTGGGGAAAAAAAAACACTGGAGCAATATGGAGAAAACTGTTTTGGGGAAAAAAAGTGACATTTCCACAACCTACATCTGATCCTGTCACAAAAAAACCCTTCACAAGAGCTTTTCTCTTTGATAATGATAAATTATCAAAAAAAAAGATCAAATATGGCCCAAAAAAAACTTAGGTGCTAAAGAAAAAAAGAAAAATGTATTAGTAAAAGTAATCACATTTCAATTTCAAGTTCCAGTTGGAGGAAGAGTTTGCTGCTAATTAGGTTAATTGCCAACGGGGTTCTGTATATTGTTCATCCCTAAGAGCTACATAACCCCAGGATTGATCAGTCAACTGATAACTTTCCTTTTCATTACAATGACCCTTCAGGACCATCTAGCACCATTACATAAGTAGTACAGTAACAGTATAGGAGACCTATTCAAATGTTCCATTCCACCTTAAAAAGTGCACAAGGGACATTCTGGCTCCTGGGCCATTAAAGGTGGAACGGAGAGTCCGAGTAAGTGGCTGGGGTCCTGAGATAAACAGTGCATCACATCATCACTCGAGAATGGTGGATTATATCAGGGGGACGTGGCTACAGGCTGAGAAACTGGTCAGTACAGATGAAGAAGTCAGCAGCTGCAGCTGGTCCCCACTCACCGGTAGTTTGTCAGAACCGTCTTGTTGACAACGATCAGGAGAAAGGAGCTGACGCCGTAAAACACCGCAGATAAGAGCTTCACGATCTGCTCATGTCTTACAGAAGAATGAAGCGAGGGAAAAGAAGAAGAATCTAATACAGAGGAAGACGAGGACGATGAAGTGAAAGAAGAGGTTCTTCTTGACATCTCGTCGTTGGTGTGAGCCCGGGCTGTTTCCGGTTACCTGTCGCTGTAACTCTTTCGTCCGCACTTCCTGCACTGTAGGTGCATCCCCTCTGTAGGGGAAGGGTGATTTAGTGAACTGCTACTCGCAGACACGCGCAAAGGCTGAGATTAGTCGCCGGTAGGTGGCAGTCTAACGCCTCACTTCTTTGCTCAGTGAGACTAAAGAAACAGCTGGATGAAAATTAGATTAATTGGCAACAGGTCAATAACATGACTGGAAATAAAAAGAGCGTTTTAGAGAAACAAAGTGTCTCCGAAGAAGGGCAGAGGCTCACCAATCTGCAAAAAACCCTGCATTTATAAATTGTGAGAGAAATTCAGAATAATGTTATCATCTACAGCAGTGGTGCCCACACTTTTTTGGCTTGCGAGCTACTTTTAAAATGACCAAATCAAAATGAGCTACCAAAAATAAAAATGCACATTTTTTACTTTTATTGACTGTTCTGTGGTTAGAGAAATTTAAATGTTATATTATTTTTGGAAAAAATATTTTGGACTAAAGAGGAGAGGGACAATCTGACGTGTTACCGGTGCCTAGTTCATAAACTGCATCTCTAATAGTAAGGAGGTGCATTAGTAAATTGAATTGGCAGCTTGCACATGTGGAAAGACACCACTGATATATACAAGTTTTAGATCGACATACACTTGTGGCCAAAATTGTTGTTGAACAAGTGCTGTATTCAGAGCCTGGTCACATTAGAAACTTTAGAGAGTCAAATCTTTTGTCCAGTTATTTACAGAATCAAGTCAGCGTTGAAACAAAGGAGTGTTTGAGTCAGTACGTCCTTTCAGGAAGGAGAGAGATAAGAAAGGTGAGTGACTGGTTATTGATTTTCTAAGCCTGTTTTATGTGGATAGTGATGGTTTTGTTGCACATTTTCATTTTGAATGGTGTTTAAACTCTGTTAGCGTATGGACCCATACTGCTTGTTTATGTTCACTCTAATACAGATTATAAAAGAAATAAAGCACCTAAAATCTTCAAATTTGGTACACGTTTGCTCTGGAGAATAAAGAATTGAGTTATACCAGAGTTTTACATTTTCAGGGAGTGGAAAGTTTATTATAAATGCATTATGTTAAATGCCATTTTTTTTAAAGATACAAGGCTCCTAATGTCTTTTTCATGGAGGGCTTTGCAGAAAACAGAAAATCCTAAACCACATACTGCATCTGTTACAACAGCATGGCTTCATAGTAGAAGAGTTGGGGTGCTGAACTGGCCTACCTGCAGTACGGACCTTTCCCCAGTTCATCAGGCCTTTTCATTATTTTCATCATGAAACAAAAAAGTGCTACAAAGAATTCCAAGGATTTTTGAGCAGCTAGACAAGAATTGATTCATTGCTTTTCCAACAGTCCAGCAATTGGTCTCCTCAGTTCTCAGACATTTACAGACTGTTGTTTGAGAGGATACAGTGGTAAACATGGCTCTGTCTCAACTTTGTTTAGATGTGTTGCTGCCTTCAAATTCAAAATGACCTTGTTTTTTTTCTTAAAATTAACATTAACTTATGTTACACATTTGATATGTTTTCTTATGGGCAGCGGTGAACTAGTTGTGATCAGAGGGTTGAGGTTTCTAGCCCCAGCCCAGGCACCACTGAAGTACCCTTAATCAAGGTGGAGTCCTGATAAACTCCCCAGGTCTGTTGATAACCCCATCATGTGTGCACAGGGGTTAAATACAGGAGTCACATTTTGTTGTGGTGCACTTTGTGTGATAGGGTGTGTTCACAATGACAAACAGTCACTTTCACTTACACTTCAGTAACATGTTTTGTCGCATTAGAAAGCCAGATGGAGGGCAGGGCCCACTTTATGGTTGGTTTCTGTTAATTAGCTCTTCTTACTTTTATCAGTTATTCTCAAATAAAGACGATGTTACAGTTTAATACACTAACTCACCTAAAGTTGCGGTTAGGATACATTTTACTACTATTTACTATGGTAACCATAATGGTGCCGCAGGTTACCAGTCCAGCCTGTTTGACTGATATAAAGGTTAACATGTAGGTGTAGCCATTGATCACACAGTAGCCAGGTTTCTTACTGTGTAATCTTATAAGCGCACTTATATTACTGTGCTCAGGTAGTGTGGTCATCGCACAAATGTTAATCTAGAATCATTTTTATTCCATTCTTCATATATCCATATGACATATATAGTCTATTACTGAGCCGCTGCTGTTGCTCAGTTCATTTAAGGCCATTGGATGCAAAAAATAAGACAATTGTCGATTGTGATATTTTTTTGTTTAATTACTCAACATTTTCTGAGTAATAGATCTACTCTGGAATGAAATTATGTACACCAATCAGCCATATCATTAACACCACTGATGGGTAAAGTGAACAGCACTGTCTGATTACAATGACGCCTGTTAGGGGGATGAGATATATTAAGCAGCAAGTGAACAGTCAGTTCTTCAAGTTGATGTGCTGAAAGCAGGAGCATAAGGATTTATTGTGATGGAGCATCTTCAGAACAACTACCAAAATGTATCCAAGGAAGCTTCATGTAACTTCATGTAGCTTCAAAAATCGCACCATCTATACTGGCCCAAGAGTAAATGTAGTATTTGTGTTTCAGCATTATGTATCCAGTTTACAGTGTTTAACTTTTTGGCTCAAAAACAAGTGAGAAGCAGGCTAGAGAGATAACATTACGTGTGCACATAATCAGAAGGAGAACCCTGAACAAAATGTTTAGGTTTCTGCTGTCTGAAGATTTGACACTTATCGTTTTGTCTTCAGCCTAATCAGTCTGTAGGGTCAGAATTAACATGACTGATCTAAGCTCTAACCCCTAACTCAGAAGCAAAGATCTGTAAAAACATGGTTATCATTTCATTTTATTGTTTGGGTAAGTGCTGTTGGGGATTGTATTCTACAACTAATAACTGTTGTTGATATAATAATAATGATTATTATTGCTATTGTTGTTGTTGTTGTTATTATTATTATTATGTTACTGTAATATTATATTGTTCTTTTTGTGTTTTATTTTAGATATTTATGAAATGCTATACATCTGGGAAAGACATAAACATCATGATCTTACTAGAAAGTATGGGTAGTTATGGGTGTGACTTTATTTGAAAGTGTATTTTGATTCAGCATCAAGAACTGGCCTTGACAAGACTTGGAATGTAGAAAAGTACATAGAAGAAGATGAACTGCAAGCACACCTCAACATAAAAAAAAATCTACGTATAATAGTCAATCACACAGGGGATTAAACACAGCTTCCAATTTTAATTCGCAAAGCAAAAATCCAAGTCAAAAACAGGCAGAGAAACTAAAAATCTCTCAGTAGGCAAGACATGGAATCAGACAGAAAAACAACACAGCCACATGGCTACTCATACAGACTGAGAAAAGAAGTGAAACAGAATGGAGGCCCATATCAAAGGTCTAACATGACATTAATGTTATCATTGACCTGCTTAACAACCACTGATGACCAGTAATTAGGTCAGACTAGTGGACTTTATAGAATCAAGAACAATAAGAGAACAAATTAGTGCAAAGCATCACATGCATGACAAGCTGTATAAAAACAAACTGCTTTATTGCTGCTGAAGTTCAACACTGCTAAATCATTCTGATCATTTTCTTGCATCTTTTAAGCCATTCACCTTTCTTTCTTTTGGAAATGTTCAGGATTTGTGTATACTTTGGATCAGCACAGATTTTCTTCTTCCCTATATGGAGTCTGGAAAAAAAGATAAAAGGCTTTATGACAGTTATAAAATTAGCACCTCATGGAAGCAAATCAATAGTGTACAGACAAAGACGAATAGAAGTTCCTGTTCCTGTACCCGGAAGTCGCTTTGGACAAAAGTGTGAATAAATGAATAAATTAAGATGTAAATATAGAAGTTCATATTGTATGGTGGTATGAAATAGTTTGTTCACTCACATTAAGGCTTCAATCTCACAGGAGCCAGACATTTTCTGCACCTGAAAGTTTAAAACTCTCTGTAGTATGCGGCAGGTCATGTTCTTTGACACAGTCACACAGCACTTTGGGATGCTACCTGTGAGGAAAAAAAAGTCAATTGTTGCAGCAGATTAAGAAGTATAAATTTACAATGATTTGTTTATGATTATGTTCAAAAGTGCTTGGACAGATATTCTTATGAGGAGACTTTGAAGCAACCTCACAAAAGCTTAAGGTCATACCCAGCATGCCGAGTGTTGCCTAGAGGGGCATAAAGCATTGGGTTGTCAAGTTGTAATGCAAGTCTGGAGAGGACTTTATATTTGACTGCACAAGTAAACATGAGTATTTCATATTCAACAGACAGGAAACTGATGTTTGGCTTGCTTATAAAGAAAGGGCTGTAATTGAAGCTCTATTCAATTGGTAGCTTGAATTCCTTTATAATGTTGAGGTGCAGCCTGATGCCTTTAGGCAATGCATGTCAAAACATAATTCTCTTTGCTACCAACCAAGTTCACTTATACTTATACAGAAAATTTACTCATTAACCATTCACCTGAAGCACACTTAGTTTGCTGTGCAAGCCTGCATAAGCCTAAAACACTTGAGGTGTAAATTGTCCCAGGGCAAGAATATGACACATCAATAAATGCCATATTACCCCAACTGACAAAATAATTTTTTATCTTAATAAACAGGAGATGCACTGGGCTGACATTGTGTTTACTTACTTTGATTTCAATAACGTATTTAAAAGAAATACATGTTAAGTGAAAAAATTGTTAAAGTGACTGTTTTTCATTCATTTTTTTGTATCCAGCTGTGTAAAAACTATTACACAGCATTAATATCAGTATCGAGTTCAAGTATTGTGATAACCCTAGAGTGCACAAAAATTGGCACCGTTTCCATGGATATGCATGCAAGTTTGAATCTCGCTATTCTGATCAGATGACGTTTTGTTCATTTTCAAACTGAAAATTGGTACATCATCTACAGGAAACACTTTTGAATGTACAAACATTCAACTGTTAGTCAGTTCAAAGAATTTCAAGATCTAGAGTACATTATATTATGAAAAAATTCAATGATAATTCTTTGTTAGTATGTCAGTTTAGAATCCTGGTCATATTAGTCCACATTTTTTTTTCTTTTTTTTATTACGTTTTGAAAAATATCCCAACTTTTCTTGAATTTGTAAATTTGGCACATCATTCACTCATAGAACATCGCAAATACTCAACTGCTGACAAACAATTTTTTTACTTTAATGCAGTTACAAATATGTGCTAATAAAAAGCCGGTACTAATATAGATAATGTGTTTTTGTCCTCACAGAAAGATCCCTTACCCTCAGAGGTGGTGAAAATGATGCTGCATGTGAGAAGAAACATGGCAGAAACTCGGAGCTCCATGGTGAGAAGGAGAGTGAAAGTGTGAGGATGGATTATTGCTCTGGTTTATAAGCTGAACATACCTGGCAACGCCCAGTTTTCATCCCTGGCTTGCTCCTTCTTAATGAAAGGCCCTGCATACAAACAATAATTCATTACTATGAATCATCCACCTCAAGACACACACACACACACATGCAAACACATACACACACATACACACATCTTTTTTAAAGTGAATGTGGTTTTCTATTACACTGCACTACAAAACAAGTGCAAATTGTATTAAATGTTAAATCAAATTAAACAAATAAAAATATATACCATTTTTGAAAATATTTGACACATTTATGTTTGTTTTATTTGTATTCTCCAGTCTCCAAACCAATGATCTAATTTGGATTGTGGGGAGGCTGAAGCCAATACCAGGGCCTCTGGATGCTCACACACATACCCCCAATGGCAGGGGTGTCGAACTCCGGTCCTAGAGGTGGGTGTCCTGCACAGTTTGATGATTTCCCTGCTCAGACCAACCCATTTACAATTTGAGACAGTTAATATTTTCAGTGACCCAGGTTTAAATGAGTGTACAAATGTTTTTTGTGCTTAGTAAAGATATTCAGAATTGAGCCAGCATATCATTGCAAAGCTTTGTTAATAACTTTAGGTGATGTTGCTCTTTTACATGATGTCAAAGTCTGTCTTCAGACAGAAAAAATTACATATAGACAGTGGTACACACTATTCTAAAATTTGGTTGAGAGCAAATTTGTCAGTCCAAGCCAAATTTATTTGTATAGTGCTTTACGACTGACGTTGTTATATAGCTGCTTTACAGAATCTGGGTCCGAGCACCTGCTGACCAAGCCAAAGGCGACAGAGGTGAGGAAAATTCCCTAAACTGTAGGAAGAAACCTTGGAAGGAACCAAAGCTCCTTTTGTACAGATGGGCCTCAAAGAGTTATGATTACTTGAGCTCGGTTCTCTCTGTATGGGCTCTACTCAGTAGGAGTGAGTGGGTTCCAGTGTTTTAGGATTGGTCTGTATCTGCAAAGAGGGACAGGATCACTGGCCTCTCAACAGAGTAGCTCGACACACAGACAGAGAGAGAGTGCAAGAGAGAGAGAGAGAGAGAGAGTTAGGGATACTCAATGTTGCGAGTGATTAAGAACAATGTACATTGTGAGTGTATGCGGGAGTTAGGTACCTATTATGATTTATATCTAGTATTAAGAAACAATGTAAAAATTGGAACCCCAATGACAGCCTGCTAACTACTTTAGGTTCTTCTCAGTTGTGGATCTTCGCTTTAGTAGTTCTGAAGTCGATCTTCAGAAATCCCCTAATGTTCCACATTATTGTTTTGTCCCTATGTGGTTGGCAGGGTGCATGACAATGACTGCTTTACTGTTTTATTACCATTGTTTAGATGTCAGACAGTATTTAATAAAAGACTGTTGGATATACTGTTATGGTAGAAAGCTTTCCGCTCAGACTGATTGCAGTGTAAATAATTTCTTCTGTTCTGCCTTACATCCTGAATGTTTCCCCTACAAATGATTAATCCATGTTGTTTTTTCGATGTGGATTTCTCACCGTTGAGACTATTTTGTAAAGCTGAATCTGTGACATGCATGAATTAATGTCTTACATTCAGGAAGGCAGCTGTGCTTATTGTAACTGACTTGCAAACAAATTCTTTTCAAAGTGCTTTATGGTCATGAAAAGGGGGTTAAACCTGTACTGCAGCATGGAAGGTACCTATTAGAGCATCAGAATCGTGTGAGTAAAAACAGCAGAGCTGGAATTAACTCAATGACAAGCATAAGTGACTGTGAAGAAGCCATTGAATAACAACAGTTGTAAATCTTGTTCTTAGAACAATAAGTAGTGAGTAACATTCAGTGAGAAAGCACTGTGAGCCAAATTACCATAGAAAAGAAAAGTAGCTGGAGAAAAAAGAGCGAGGTTTCACCGTCTTGGTGTGAGAAGACGTGTTATAGTGCAAGAACAGCTTTATTTACTGCATATTTACACACTGGACCCTGTGAAGGACTGTGGCTGTCATCATGTTCTGAGGCTTCGCTATGATGGTGAAGTAGAAAAGTAACACACACCCGTACAGCTAGAAAGAAGGTGTGTGTTACTTTCAGTCTTTCCTTTTCAGGGTGCAGGGGAAGGGATGGTTGGGGATACAAGGAAAATAAACTAGCGAGAACATCTGCCCTTTCAAAACTGTCTCTGTCCTCTAGTGGCCAGGTTGAGGAGGCGTAACACTAGGTTCCCTGTTGAGGTGCTGCTCACGGTGTCATCCACAGGTCGCTGATACCTGCTCTCCTCTGAACAGTCTGGGTCCAAAACACAGCTCTCTGCAAAAGAAGTGAAATGCCACAGGTACGTGTCAAATCTGGTCCAAAATAGACAAAGAGCTACACTGTCAGAAACTGGGGACAGTCACATTTTGTAAAATCACTATTGTTTCCTACAACCCATATTGTGACTAGTCTATAAATCATCAGTGTCTTATAATTCCTTATTCCTTATAATTTTTTTTACGTTTGCACACAAATCAAAAGCTTAATTTACACTGCGTGAAGGGTCAATTAGTTAACCAGTTGAAATGATCCAAATTACTTGAAATGAAAACGCTGTGGTTTTTGAGAGACATGGCTTGTTCTGATAGCAAAAACCTACATAATTAGCATCCAGGGCAACACACACTAACATAACAGACACCCAGACAATATGGACAAGACAGAACTGACAGCAGCAGATGTGGTATCTGTGTACAAGCAAAGTGGTATAGAATAGTAGCAGGTGGTAGGTGTGCTATAAAATGCCCAGTGACCATCACTCTCCAGATAATTCTTAACCTCAGTATGTAAATATATTATTTACAGAAAAATAAAATACCAGTTATATCGGGTGCTAAAGGTGTATACTGTCAAATCACAGTATATATATATATATATATATATATATGTGTGTGTGTGTGTGTGTGATGGTCACTGACCGGTATCACAGCAGATGCCTGGGGCAGCACAGTGTCCTCCTTCGGACCCACACAGTCTCCCTCCGTTCTTACATGGGCTGGGCAGGTAGTTCTCCTCCACACAGCCAGCTGCTTCCGGAGAGCCCACGTAG